>QMIH01000283.1:714578-746390 GCA_003987875.1 Clarias batrachus
ATTCCATGTTGTAGATTTATAAATATATAAACAACTACATTATCCTTCAGTTATCCATAACATTTTAAAATGTTTTTTTTAAAAATATATTCGTGTAAGTAAATGTGGATTATAATGTGTCCGTGTTTTTGATTAAATTCAGTTTATTAATCAATAAAGTGTTCATTAATTAATTTCTTTATTTAGCACGTAGCTAGCCAGCTAGCCCTGACTGTGAGCGTGCAGCGTGGTGTTTCCGGTTCCGGGGTCGGCCTCGCTCGGCGCTCGTTCGCTCGTCGTGTTGCCGCGTGAGCTGCCGCCGTGGTGCTCGAGAAGGAGGGAGGAGGAGGATGATGATGATGATGATGATGGCGGAGCTGGCGCAGGGACAGGCCTCGGTAGCAGCAGCGCAGGCGGCACAGGCGGCACAAGCGGCGGCTCAGCCCGGGATGAAGACAGACGGCTTCGCCGACGCTTTGCACCGGGCGAGACAGGTAACGTGAAGTTATGCGTGCGGCGCGAGCGCGGGTGTTAAAGGACACGGAAGTGTTTTTCTTTCCTCGCAGGAGTGAACTTTTCTGTTTTAAAGCGGCGCACAAACCCTCCTGTACGCACACACTCACACTAAGCTAGCTAGTTAACTTAGCTAGCTAACGGGCTAACTTGTGCAGATTATAGAAAGACTTAGTCTGGGGGGTAAAAAAAACACGCACGTGCACGAGGCACGCGCAGCTCGACGTGCACGCGGAGGAAACTTTCTTTCCCCCCCCAAAAAACTATACTGTTTAAAGTTTCCTAAAAAAAAAACCCAAAACCCCAAAGACACAGGAACAACCTGTTGCAACAACGCTGTAAAAGTTACTTAGCTGCTAAGCTACATGCTAAGCTACATGCTAGTGTGGCCTAGTTCCGCAAAAAGCCTCTCAAACACCTGATTTCACGCAAACATCCGGCATTATCGCGTTTCATTACACGTCCTGGGGTCTAAATGTTCGTGCACACGTTTCGACCCCACTCCGTGTCTCTCCCGGGTGTACTTTAGGTGTTTGAGCGGATTGAAAAAAATGACAACTTTAATGGAAATCATTCTGCACACGCGTGGACACGTGAAATAAAGTTGACTTTGAGCGACGTGAACGCGCTGCCGTGCGGGTTTGTGCGTGTGCACGGCGTGTGACACGGTGTCACTTCGGATAACTGGCCTGCCGAAAATGAGGATTGTAGCATGTGCCTGGGAGCGAACTTGGCTAACTTAGCTAGCACACGTCAAAGACGTGAAGGGGGGGTTGAAAACGTGAAGCGATTACACGCTGCGTATTAACGTGTGCTGAAGAGGTGCGAGGCCTCGGCGCACTCTGAGATAAACTACATTAAAATAAACCCCTTCCTTAGATATACAGCACATGATGTCTCAGTGCTGATTTTATAAACTCCTTCAGTGAGAAATACAAAAATCTTCTGATTTAAATTTAATTTGGTTGGTGTAGTGGTTTTAGAACTGTCTATCCAGGGTCCGGGTTCGATTTCCGCCTCGGGGTCTGCGTGTGTGGGTTTTGTATGTTTCCTCTGGGTACTCTGGTGTCCTCTCACAGTCCAAAGACATGCAGGTTATTAGACATTACAATCTAATTGATGTTCCCAAATTAGCCATCGTGTGTGTGAATGAGTGTGTGTGCCCCGCGATGGATTGTCACCTCGTCTAGGGTGTACCCCGTCTCGTGCCCCAAGCCTCAAGGGATAGATAAAGCGGTATAGATAAGTACGTACATTTTACTTAGTTTAATAATGAAATGCAGCATGGCACATTGTGTAATGAGTTTTGTAGAAATAGTCAAAAAAGCCCACGTACATGCTACCTGTCTTTCTGTAAGGCAGAACTCTCTAACTTAATTACGCGCAACCTTACATTTTTGTTTTTATAACTTGACTTGCTTATTTGACCCAGTTATTTCTAACCAAAACTTTGCGGTTTCTAATCCGGCACATAGCTCCTCATGACTTACCTTCTACTACTCAGCATTTTAATTTCACTTGTGGTGCAGGTTAAACTCCAGGCAGAGTATCTAAGTACTGGCAAAGTGTCATTAAATTCTGTCCCGCAATCGATTTAATACGCGCCCAAAACTTGCAGTCTATAACCCGACACACGTCACTTCTACTCAACATTTTGATTTCATTCATGGCAGCGGTTTAACTTCAAATGAATTTGATCCCAAATTTTATAAATATCAGCAAGGTAGTCAGGAAGTTTGGGTCGGGTGGCTCGGTGGTTAAGGTGCTGGAATGCTAATCATGAGGTCCCTGGTTTAAGCCCTCACGCCACTAGGCTGTCACTGTTGGACCATTGAGCCAAAGCCCTTCACCACCAAGTGCTCAGATACATTTGGGGCGTTGAACTGACAACCTGCCCCCCCCCCCCCCCCCCCCCTGCAAGTAACTGCCACAGAAATGATGGATGTGCCTCCAGGCTGGGGTGTATCCCTCGCCCTCTGTGTCCCGAGCAGCAGGTAGAGGGACTCTCTCACTGCCACTTTTCAGTCGGTGTGCAAGATCTTTTTGGGATCGTAGCAGTTCTTCAGATCCTTCGTGTCCCTTTGTGATGCAAAATTTGAAAATGTTTGCTCAAATTAAACTATAATCCGATTCCTCCAAGAACCACTACGGTTCTTCAAACAGCTCTTCTGCCCTTGGTATTGACATGTATTGCACTTTGGAGGCTTTTAGGACACTGAGGGTGTTGTCACGTTTGTCACGATTGATGTGCACAGGGACGATGGTGGCCCCATACATAACCTCCCTCTCCCATGTATGTTATCTTTGCTCTTCGTACTCTGGTACGCTTGCGGGTTTGGCTCTCCAATACAGCAGGTGACCGCTTCCTTTGTCATGTACCATTGACTTTGATATCTGATCCGATTTGTGCTCAATTGCCCCATATCATTCCCGAGGCGGACTTGGGCACGGATCTCACGTGTTCACACTGATCTAAATGAGCCAGACTTTTGGCGTCAAGTATTGTCTGAAACGATCTCGTGGTCCTAAAGTAAAATTTTTAAAACGTTTAGTGCCATTCAATTGGAAGGATGAAAAGATTTAAGGATTGGTTCTAAACAAACCATGAAGTGCTTACTTTTTGGCTAGCTGTACTGAGACATGAACATTTGCAGTTTAATTTATTTAAACGTTTGTAAGAAGGTATCCAAAAGCAGGGGTGTCCTGTTAGTTAACTAGTGAGCTTATATGATGGGGCAGGAATGAAATCTTGAAACACCTTTTATATATATATATATAGTCAGTGAACCTAGCAAGACTTTTGTAGCAGGTCTTGACGATGCGTAGCGATATGTGAGGTGTCGTAGGTGCTCCATTGATAAACCGTAGATGTTTGGTGACAATTCGTCTAGAGTAGAGATTAATTCATTGCTAATGAAAATGAAACTAATTAAAAATATTTTTTATTAATCAATTAATCGTTAACATCTCTAATAAGCGATCGTTCCCTGATGAGATTCACAATTGGAATCCGAAAAAAAAAAAACTGCAGCCTGCAACTGCATGTGTTACCAAGAAGCGTAAACTCTTGTCCGTCACCTCTCACTGTAGCACAGCACCGACACTGGAGACTCCTTCCCTGAATGTTTTAATCAGCATATGCTTTCAAAAAGTGTCTTGATACTATAGAAACCGGTTAGCGCAAGGGTTTTAAAATAGAAAACTAATCAACACCTTTTGAGGTGTGAAAAACTCGATAACCAAGGAATGTGCGAACTGTGATGTTCGAGTTTGGAGTCTTGCTTTTAACTTCGACCAGAAATGCTTCCTGTTTCTCGTCTGTATTTTTCAGGAAGTGGCTGCAGTTCTATAAGTGTTTCTTTTTTCAGCATCACCCCGTAACAGCATGCTTGCATACAGCCTGTTGTTGTGAATATTCTTATTATTAATGCTTTTTGCAAATTAATCAAGACATCATGTGCAAACGTTACGAGATGGGCCATGCTTCATTGTTACACTGATTGAGATCAGTACTGTAACACTAAACAACAGTTTAAAAGCATTAAATGAAGCCGTATAGGAGTCTGTGCTCATTTGCACAAACGGTAAAATCAGAAAAAAAAACAAGCAGCCTTTGCCTACGAGTTCTTTGTAAGAGTTCTGGTATAACGTGAAAAACCAGATGTGTGCAGCAAACACTCACCCCTGTATTATTTTCCAAACTTATTATATAGCTGTGCTCTGGCTGTGCTGTTCTGTTCCATTAAAATAAACACTTCTCATGTGCTTTATGAGTCTCGGTGTGATCGTGGTTGAGTCGCTCTTTAGAAAGTGATTAGACACTTCGTAATGGCTTTAAGTCAGTGCGTTAAAAGCCCTTTAATCAAGTTTCACCAGACTTTTCAGCCTGTTTTTTTCTTTGTCATCGCAGACAAACTCATTAAGGATTTTTTTATTTGTGAGTTGGGATTCTCGCTGATCCCGCTCGGAGATGGTTGGCTCGGTCTACTTTTACACTACGGACGTGGGCACGGATTCAAGTAAACGTCCAGTACGTTTTTCAGTAGTGTGAACACGCTGTACCGTGCCTGGGCATGAATCAGTTTTCCATACCTGGGAGATGCCTTTAGTCAGAGAATTTTCACATTAGGATCTTGGGATCGTTTACAAAAACACTTGGACCCAAAAAATATCATCCTCTGACCCAGTGTCGTGGCTAATCATGTAGGAAGTCACGCAAGAGCAATGCTCTGACATTTTATTTCCAAAATATCGCTAATATTAGACATAACATGAAGATTGACGTCCTCGTTCTGTTTAGTGGCGTCTCGCAAACCAATTAAGTAAAAAATGTACAAGTGGACCCGAGTACAGGGAGCAGAGATGATGTGAGGAGGATGAGCTATCGTTCCTGGACATGCTAATCACGAGTGCCTAATGTAAAAGCTCCTTAAAAGGTGTGTACTTGAGCATGTGAATGCTAAGCGTGCCAAAAACACAAAAAAAGAAGACCGTTGTTGAGCGAGTAACGTCATCGGCAATGCCTGTACAACAGCATATAACAGATCTTTTTACCCCAAGCTTACAATGTTGACGTTTCTTTACACAACTTTGATTTACAGAACGAACTCGCTTGAACCTTGACTGTTCAGCCAAAAAATCTTTTTATGGATTATTGTATTATAATATAATATGTAATTTAATATATACACAGGATATATAGAACCAAAAAGTATGTTTTTAGTGCAAATTAAATTGAAAAAACATAACAATCAGTATACACAAATGTCAGTTACTTTTTTTTCACTATGAAGCTGAATTCTGAGGCATTTTTCAGGCGGCCATCTTGGACAGTTAGAATATCTTATTTTTTGCCTCAGGGACGTTATGCGGAACACTGTATACCTTAACTTTGGTCATAATTTAGTAAATACAGACTAAAAGAACAGCACATGCCCCACCACCCCCCTACCCCAAATATACTAGGTGTTCAAGTCAAACCGGGACTATTTTTGTCCATATAATCTCCTGCTACTCTAATGCACCTATCCCAGTGTTTCACTATTTCACTAGTGCTTAGACACCATCAAGGTAGAAAGTTTTCTCGGCTATGATTGCACTGTCTGTTTTACATTTGAAACACTGGCCTCCCAGGAACTCTTTTAATATAGAAATGGCTTGGAGCGACGTCGGGTTTTTATGAGGGATTTATCTTTAGTGAGCTCCGAGCCGCCTCGGCCGGGATCATCTTTTACCGTACAGTAACGATACACACAATAGAATTTGCACTGTTTTGGTTTAATTTCCGGGTTGAATTGCATCATCGATGATGTCAGTGTGGTCTAACTCGGGCGACTGATCCCCTGGCGGATGGAAAGCGAACCGTATAGTCAGTGTTTTAGATTTAGATGTGCGTGTATACAGTGTAACTTAACATTCACGATTTAGCGGTGAGTTTTTTCCGGTTTTATTCCCGTTATTTACCGCAGCTCCGCAACCCAGGGAATAAACTCGGCGTGACTTCCATTTGTTCAAGTAATTATGGAAAGTTTGTCACGATTTACAAGTTTATATGTTTACAACTTAATTAAATGAATAAACTAATTTAATTTTGTGAAATAGCAAAAAAACTGAGGAGTTTTTGTTAAACAAGCTTTATTTTCATTTATTTTTCTAAGAATTTAAGACTCAAATATGATGCAAGTGTCAAAGAATTAGTGTTGAGATATTTCCAAGCTGCTAGATTTTTAAAACGTATTTATTTCATTATTTATTTATTTTTTCCCTAATTCTCCTTGCTGAAGAAACGACAAGCTTTAAGATGACGGATGTTTTTTTCGCACACACTCCAATAGCTTTGCGCTGTGGTTTGAAGACTCCACACTCCCAGGCTTTTCTTCTTTACCCTTGTCGTGACACTTGGCTTTCAGGTTTCTGAAGGTTCTTTTGCCCGTTTCTGTCAACACACTGAACTTTTATCAAGTCCCACTGGGTGAAAAATAGACCCGGGCACGACTCCAGCGAGGTTTTACAGCCTGCATGGAAAAGCCAGCTCTCCAAACACGACGTGGCCACCGGCTGGCACAAGGAGGGGGGGGGGGTGTCCTGATGCTTAACTCGTGTCTCGTTGGATGTTCCAGTGATCCTACACGACGTTCTTTGGCGTTTGATATGGCGTGTGAAGTTTTATTCCAGAAGCACTTGCATTTTTTAGTTTCTGTATTATTTGGTAATCGAGCTCCGTTTGTGATTTGTCACGGTCAAAGTCATGGTCTTATCAGTGAGTTTACTGCCCGAGCCAGGCCTGAAAACACACGCACACACTGTACTTCAGACTAATGACAGCTGGTACAGTGCTGACTTTGGCGTGACGCCACCACAACTGTTGTAGGTGAGGAATCGGACCCTGGTGCACCAGCTGACTTGCATTGTTTTGTCTTGTTGTGTGCACCAGTAAGGATTTCTGAGTTTTCTCAGATCTAACAGGAGCTCGGGACTAGGGATTAGACATCGGGGGAGAAACCGGTTATGAATCGTGATTTCTGTACTGAAAAGAAATCTATTTTAAATTATTTTATTAATTGATGCCGAGTTCACATCAATTAATAAAATAACATTGTTATAACAAAGTAACATTGTTATAAAAAACCTCTGATCTGACTTTCTCTCTAAACTCTCAAAACACAACATCAGCGAGTTTGATGGCAGACGGGTGTAAGTGTGTGTTTGTAATAACTGAGTTTTGAGATGAGTGTTAATTAGTCTTGAAATAGAAAGTGCGTAACACGCTTCACTATTTACTCACCATTCTGTGAGAAAGGAGCGAATTATTTAAGTTTGATTAGAAATTAGGGCTGTAGCTCTCGAATATTTTAGGAATTGAGTATTTTACTAAAAAAGTAATCAATTAATCGGATAAAATGCAATTGTGCTTAATTAAATAGCAGTGTAAAATATATAAGAGAATCAAAGATTAATTGGTTWTCTTTTTAGAAAAATCTACTYTTATTTKTTAAATGYATACAGCATTTKATCAAAAATAAACATTGTCATTATTCACAATACAAGGAATAGCTTATACCCCTGTCTCACCTATGCGGTTTGACTCGCAGTGAGATGCGGTGTTGGGCACCGTGAGCCGCCGCGACTGCCTGCCGACATTCCGCAAAGTTCTGCAAGGTCCGCCAAAAATGTTTTTAAGGCGACTTAAACATATATAATTTTTCGCGCAGAAAGATGGAAGCGTAATCGTAGCGCCAAACTTGCGGTAAATCATCTTGTTGCTTTCTTCTTCTCTTGGCCTCGCTGATAATTTTATCGCTCCCTTCCATTTTGCAGCCCACAACTAAACGCTCCCTCAAATCAGTACACAGCTAACTGAGCTAAACTCCTTCCGCTTTGTGGGGGACGTAAGCGCTGCTTCTTCGTTGGCGTTTACTGGCGACTTGCATCCGGAAGCGTGCTGTGCCAAAAGCGTGCTGTCAGCAAATAATTACGCAAAGACATAACATAAGCTTTTAAAATTAATTAAACGATGCTTCGAGGCAGAAGATTTTGCCTTGATAATTTTTTGTACTCGAATTACTCAAGGGATTGTTTCATATAAAAAATTATGGCGGATGACAAAGAAAAAGTATACACATAATTTTTCTATTTCTTGATTTTCATTGGTTTTAAATTGAAGTTTAATGTTCAACTTATCTATTTGAAATAGTGCTATGATGAACGGGCTGCATTTAACTACTCGTGTTCAATAACAATTTATTTTTTATTATGCTTCAAGGTCTTAGAAGTACAACAAATCTGATGTACAAAAAATTGGAGATAAAATCGTGATACTTAGAAAATCGCAGTATTAATCGAATCGATTATCCCTAGGTATCATGATCTTGCATCATGTGATTAACGGACAAACTCGTTAGCTAGCTCACCGGACAAATAAAATTCCATGTTTTGTAGTTTGTAGCGGTAAACACACCCTGCTGTCCTGAGATGGCGAGTTCAAATCACAACAAAGTCGCCGTTATACATGGAAACCACCGAGAGAGCACATTCGGCAGATTTGAAAAAACAAAAACTAATTTTTACTTTACTTTCTCTGACGCTTTGGGAACACTTTGACTCAGGAGCTGTTTTTCTGCTTTCTGAATCCTCTCGCATTAATGTGTGGATCCAAATTCATTAGTTTTTTTTTTTCTACAGAATGGACAAACAGCCCTATAAGATGATGATCAATATCTTGGGTTTAACTGGGATGAGGTTTACTTTTCAGGAATAATAACCACTCTGCTGGTTTGGGACTGTTTTGGAGAAACAAACGCACATCCGTACACTCCAGTGCATTTCCCTCTCTGGCCTGCGACCCAAAGTTTCTGGGCAACAAGTGGCCAGTTGTTGGGTCTGAATTCCTCCGGTGGCTGTCGGAGGCTTTTTCTTGCCCGAGTAGCAGATTTATTCACATGCTCACTCACATTGCTGGCATTCCAGCATTCCCAAGGAAGAGGCTTTTAGCCTGAGGAGAAAATGGGGAGCTCTCTCTTTTTCTCTCTCTCGCTCTCTTTCTCTCTTTCTCTTTCTATCACACTGTCTTGTCTAGAAGGGTTTGACACTCAGAAGGTGATGCAATCCTCTAATTGAGAGACACTAATTTGGAAACATTATATTTTGCTGATTTTTTTTTTTTTTTTTCCTTTTTTCCCCCTGGTCCTTTCGCTTTGTGAAAAGCCATCAAT
Source organism: Clarias batrachus (assembly GCA_003987875.1). Lineage (NCBI taxonomy): Eukaryota > Metazoa > Chordata > Actinopteri > Siluriformes > Clariidae > Clarias > Clarias batrachus. The sequence goes on from QMIH01000283.1 coordinate 723,782, forward strand.
CATTGCCTCCAGGCAGTCATCTCAATTTTCTGTAATTTTCTGAAAGCCTATACTTTTCAATGTCGAAAGACAACATGAGAAAAGAATGAAAGAATTCAGATAGCGCGTACTTCCTTTTGTGTCAGGTTTTTACTTTTGTGTTTAGCGTAAACGCCTAAACTGTGGATCGGAAGCTTCGTGAATTTATTTATTTATTTTTCTTTTTTTTCCCTCCCCTTTCTCTCTATCAAAAGTGGCAGAGCGATTAGTGTGAAGTCGCTCCAAAAGGCGACTTGTATATATTTTCTTTATGTTACGATCTCGCCACAGTGACGGCAAAGACAATTGTTTAAACGTTGGCTCGTAAGAAAGTAAACGAAAATCGGGCGTCGTTAAATGCGCAGCTGCCTCTGTGTCGCCTTATTGAGACGCTAACGTGGGTGAGGAGTTGAGCGAGTCTTTTTTGCCGATGCGGGGTTAGTGTTCGACTGGGTTCATGTGTGAGAGCTGAGATTTCTATGACTGTGCAATAAGATGTTTTGAATCGGGTTCAACCCCAAATCTGAGCGATTCTTCATCGACTCTTCAAAGGAGTGTGTACTCGGTCCAGTCCTGATGTGTGTGCGCGTGTAGTGTGGTTTTATTCTTCATGATGTCAGACACGATATATTTGTAGTATTCATATAGGCTGTAGGATGAGCGAAGAGTTTATTTTTATAAGATCCTTAATATCCCATCATTTCCTTAATCCCTGCTTGTTGATGTATAGCTAGATGATGATTATCATTATTTATTTAAATTTTTTTTCCTTCGTGTGTTGAAGTGCCTTCTTGTTCACTACATAGTCTCACTACACAAGGTGTGAGTCTCTTGTCGATCACTCTGTGCACTCTGTAGAATGGCGTTTTGAGAGAAAAAAAAGAATGAATTCACTTTTATGTAATGTTTAATTTAAGACGAGTCGAGTCGTGACTTGTAAACGAAGGCATGAAACTGGATTGACGGTTCCAGAAGACTTCAAGTTCACTACGGTGATGAAACTCTGTAGTGAGCCTCCTGTAGTCGTCCCCGTGGACTTTCAGCAAATGCAGCGTCTGATCCTTGAAAATCGACGTCGCTGTTTTGGGGAGGAGGCAAATCTGTCTGTGGGAAAGTGTACACACACAAACACGCGCACACACACGCTTTCCGTATAGTTTGGGTTTTAGTTTTCACGTTTGGGTTGTTAAAGGAGTTCCTGGGAGGCCGGTTTTTCAGAGAACTTTCTATCTTGATTGTGTGCAATAACTAGTGAAGTGCTGAAGTGTATTAATGTAGCTGGGGATTATATAGAGAAATAAAGGGAGAATATTTATTTACTCTCAGAATTGTGTTCGGTTGTTCTGCACAAGCAAAAGTCCTGGTTTGACTTGAACGCTCGTATGTTTCAGATCTTTAAAGAGGAAATAAAAAGTCTGTAAACATGCCAGACCCCCGTACCATGCTTTTCTTCATCAGCTCTCCTTAAAAAAAAAAAAAAAAAATTTATTAGTGTGTATTCACAGATCTACCATATATACTGTAATTAAAACATTACACTGGCTAGTGGTGTATTAATGTGTATTACGTGTGTGTGTGTGTATGTGTATGTATATAAATTATGTGGCATGTTCTTGTTTCTCCAGATTGCGGCTAAGATGGGTGGAGACCCGATGCCCCATCTGAACCACTCTTCTCCTGTTGTGGATCCCTCAATTTACGCCTATGGAGGGCAGAAACGCTCCCTAGATGAAGGAGGTGAGCCAGAAATGTGGAGGAAAAGCTGAGAAAGAAAAAAGAAAATATATTGATTTTGTTTTTGGTGGCTTGCGTATCATTTGGAACTTTTACTACATCGTAGCTAATGAAACAGTTTAGTTAGTTAGTGTGTTAGTTTTGTTGTTTTATTTAATTTTATTTAGAACGTTTTTCTTCCTTAACGTGTGGCGAGAGCGCGCCAAGGTTATAAGAGAAAAAGTAAAGTTAAACAGATTTTGAACAGGAAAACGAGTGAACTCCCTGTCCTCCGCTACATTTGTAAGCCTTGGATATTTGTCCAAGTAGATATGAATGTTTTAAGCACGTCAAGGCGATTTTTGCATTGCGCAAAAAAACAACAACTCTAGTTCATGCCCTGAGTTTTCAAGAAATTCCTAAAAGAACAAATTCTTGAGAGGGGGAAAAAAAGCTTAATTTTCAGGTTGCCAGACACTCTGTCTTTACATATAGAGCTTTCCTGTGTGTGTGTGTGTGTGTGTGTGTGTGTGTGTGTGTGGTGTACAAGGCCTCTCGGCTCACCGCGTTATTTCTGGTGCGGATTACACAACTGCGCACAAAGTAAATTAAGTGTGTAGGCTAACAGCGGAGTCCAAGCCTCCGCAAGGACAGAGAGAGGATTTATCAGGCCTCCGAGTCCTGACACGTGGCCGTCACCGACGCCGCTGCTCTCCTGCAAGAATTCACTCCCTCTAAAGCTCCACCACGGGGCAAAAAAAAAAAAACACACCCTCGGTCCTTGAGTGTGACGGCTGCCTGTCGTTTCAGGAAGCGTGAATGTGTGTGTGTGTGAGTGTGTAATGTACGCTGCGTGAGCCAGAACATGACTTCAGTCTCGCACACAGCGTGAGCAGATTTCCTTTATGACTTAACGTGACTGGAAAAGATTAGACCGCGAATTTGATGTGACCATGTGTGTGTAAATAAACTACATAATACTAACCGATATGATGTTTAGGAAGAAAGACTGAATGGTGTGTGGTTTTGTGTGATGTGTCTATTAGGAAGCTTATTGGGGGAGGGGGAGTCAATTGGATTTCAAATTCAGATCGAAATTTTTGTTTTTGTGGGTTTGTGGCGTTGTGATTTTTCAAATCGATGCGATTCGATATCACTGATGTTTACTTGTACAGATTTTTAAAAAAAGTTATTAGAAAACTACTAAAAAGCATCAAAACACAGAAGATGGAATCAGTTTGTGTATCCTGCGGAGACTTTTTAAGGAATTTGTTTGATTTAATTAATTTAATGTTTGCTTGTTTTAGTGAATTTAACATTCAAAAATTTTAAGAAAAAAAAAAAAAGTAAATTGATTCTGAATCAAAATTAATCGAATCGATCAACCAAAGTGCACTTGGATGGCGTAGTCGATTTTTTTTTTTTTTTTTTAGGATCTTTTAAATAATGGATATTTCATAAAATCTCTTGCACTGTCAGTGTCTCATGTTGGTATATATTAAAAGTAGGCAACATTCCAAAAAAGCAATAAATTAAATAATAATAATAAAAAAACCCTCATCATGCCTCTTTTCTCTCAGTGCGTTTAAAACCGTGTCATGATTTTTACTTGTGTCTTTTGCCTGACTTAATCCCAGTACAACTGACAATAAATAATCCGTAACATGGCGCTATTTAAGACGACGCTGTTATATATAGATAGGGTGTGAGTGAGTTATTACACTTCTGGTTATTTAAATTTAGTTTCAGACCGACACTTTTAACTCGCCGTGCGATCGTATCTCCGTCTCCGATCAGGTCAGTGGCTTGTTTTTTCACCGTGCCTTACTCGGCGTGCTGAGTGTTATACGCCTCTATATAGAATTGAAGAACTGATGTGAATGTTGCTGCTGATGTCTGTGCATGACTGTTCAGTCAGTTGTGGTGTTTTTCCTGTGTATTACTGAGAAATTGTTCACACTTACTAATAACCCCAGATGGTTTAAATGAGTAAAAACATGAGCAGGAAGCTTGAGCGCCTGCTTAATGAATAGGTGTGTGAGGCACGGAAGGGCTGCGCGCACATTACATGGCACGTGTCTCGACTTTTTAGCGTTATGTAAGAGCAGCGGCAGTGGTGTGTGGAGGGGAAGAGGATGGATTTAAAGACCCGATATCAATCACTCGAAGATGGGATTTATTTTGTTTACATTTGTCTAATTGTTGAATTAGATGATTTGAATCTGTATGTAATGTGAAAAAAAATCTGAACTCTGAGTGCAATTGTAAAATGTCGGGTGTATAAAATGGAAAGTTTGTGAGTTAAAAAAAAAAAAAAACTTTGCTGCTAAACTGCTTTTAGTTCTTTGTTTCAGTTGTTTCTGTGATGTACTGAAATATAATTACAAGCACTTCATACGTTTCAAAGGCTTTTATCGACAAGTACATGACATTTGTGTGACAAAGAGTCAGTATTTGCAGTGTTGGCCCTCCTTTTTCAGGACCTTTGCAATTCGACTGGGCTGCTCTCAATCAACTTCTGGGCCAAATCCTGACTGATAGCAACCCATTCTTTCATAATCACTTCTTGGAGTTTGTCAGAATTAGTGGGTTTTTGTTTGTCTACTCGCCTATTGAGGATTGACCACAAGTTCTCAATGGGATTAAGATCTGGGGAGTTTCAGTCCATGGACCCAAAATTTCAACGTTTTGGTCCCCGAGCCACTTAGTTATCACTTTTGCCTTATGGAACGGTGCTCCATCGTGCTGGAAAATGCATTGTTCTTCACCAAACTGTTGTTGGATTGTTGGAAGAAGTTGCTGTTGGAGGGTGTTTTGGTACCATTCTTTATTCCTGGCTGTGTTTTTGGGCAAAATTTTGAGTGAGCCCACTCCCTTGGATGAGAAGCAACCCCACACATGAATGGTCTCAGGATGCTTTACTGTTGGCATGACACAGGACTGATGGTAGCGCTCACCTTTTCTTCTCCGGACAAGCCTTTTTCCAGATGCTCCAAACAATCGGAAAGAGGCTTCATCCGAGAATATGACTTTGCCCCAGTCCTCAGCAGTCCATTCGCCATACTTTTTGCAGAAGATCATTCTGTCCCTGATGCCTTTTTTGGAGAGAAGTGGCTTCTTTGCTGCCCTTCTTGACACCAGGCCATCTTCCAAAAGTCTTGGCCTCACTGTGCGTGCAGATGCGCTCACACCTGCCTGCTGCCATTCCTGAGCAGCTCTGCACTGGTGGCACTCCGATCCCGCCGCTGAATCCTCTTTAGTAGACGATCCTGGCGCTTGCTGGACTTTCTTGGACGCCCTGAAGTCTTCTTAACAAGAATTGAACCTCTTTCCTTGAAGTTCTTGATGATCCTATAAATTGTTGATTTAGGTGTAATCTTGGTAGCCACAATATCCTTGCCTGTGAAGCCATTTTTATGCAATGCAATGATGGCTGCACGCATTTCTTTGAAGGTCACCATGGTTAACAATGAAAGAACAATGATTTCAAGCATCACCCTCCTTTTAACATGTCAAGTCTGCCATTCTAACCTGCCTGACATAATGATCTCCAGCCTTGTGCTCGTCAACATTCTCACCTGAGTTAACAAGACGATTACTGAAATGATCTCAGCAGGTCCTTTAATAACAGCAATGAAATGCAGTGGAAAGTTTTTTTCGGGATTAAGGTCAATTTCATTGCAAAGAAGGACTATGCAATTCATCTGATCACTCTTCATAACATTCTGGAGTATATGCAAATTGCTATTATAAAAACTTAAGCAGCAACTTTTCCAATTTCCAATATTTATGTAATTCTCAAAACTTTTGGCCATGACTGTACATGTTTTATTTTATGATTTCATTATTAAGTTGGTCCAAAATACATTTCTGATTTTAGTATTTCGGCAAAAAAAAAAAAAAACTTTGCTGGAAAATATTTTTAGGCCTTAAAAAAAAAACTGCACTTTTCAGACGACCAAAAACAAACAAACAAACAAAAAAAGAGAGCTGGGTTTTTTTGCTTGCATGACAAAATGTGACCGTGTGCGACAGTTCTCAGCAGGACTGTGTGATTCTGCAGGATGTTCAGTCAAATTAAGCAGCTCATTTTCTTATAAAACTACACACACTGTACCTGAAACTATATATTTTAAGCAAAACTTAAATAAAAAAAAAAAAGATTGCCTTTGAGCTGATTCAATAATTGTTTGAGACATTTAATAAATTTGTGTTCTTCTTTTGCACCGTACTATACCATATAAAATATTATAATATAATATAAAATTAATGATTTATGAAAGGGAAACTTTTTGCAGCCTGGGAGAAGAACAATTTACACGAAGTGTGTAGAAAATAAATAAATAAAATTGCTATATGAATCTGTGAAATTATTTAATCTTAAACAGCTATGATGTATTGCATTTTATACACACAGTCAGGAATTTATTTAGAGTTTTAGAGCTGTGTTTGGTGTTTCTTTACATCGCTTCTTTGCAGGATGTTTCCTCCTCAAACATTATAATGAGCCCTATAGTCACAGGAAATGTTCGTGGGGGGGGAAAATATATAAAAATGTTTACTTCCAAAGTAAATTTGAATGCATTTGTTTTGTAGAGCTTTTGTCAAGTTGTTTTTACCTCAGTAAACATTTGAATCATTATTTAAACATTGAAACTGATTCATAAATTCTGAGGGGCATTCAGATCAAACCGGGACTTTTGTTTGCGCTGAATAACAATGCACTTATGAGGGCAACAACAACACACACAGAAAAAAAAAAAAAAAAATTTTGCTGACGTATGCTGTCACATCAGAAATTTCTTTGCTGAAGACGGCTTACTTAAAAAACCACAGAGGAAAACAGTGTGCAAGCTGAGACACCATTCTCCCCGTCATGCCTGCAACATCGTGTCTGAATGAAGAAAGCGAAAAAAAACTTCCTGTGCTCTGACTGGAAATCACTACCAAATAGCTTTCCGTTTTGTACGCGCACACACACACACACACACACACACACACACACACACACCCATTTGTGCGCGTGTAAGTAGCGGCTGCGATTTGGTTGCTTTAATGTTTCTTCTTTTTTTTTTAAAGCCTTTTGCATGAGCGAGCGTGGCATCAACATGTCCGTTATTCACTAGTCATATTGCGTTTTTTTAAAAAAAATTTTTTTTTAAAGGTAATCATTTAAATGTTTGTCATTGTGTAAGTATAATTTACAGCTCATGTTAGAAAGTCCAGAAATGCCGCCAAATTATATATATAATATATAATTGCACATTTCTGCACCACAGGTCAAGAGCATAAGGTCCAAATTAAACTGTAGAACTGACTTAACCAGAAAGGCCTGCTTTTAATATTTCCGGAGCTGACGATCTCTTGGGATTTTTACATCACGCTTTCCTCAGAATGGAGAGAGAGGTCTGAAGAGTGACCGGACCGTTTTGATCTGGTTTAACATGAAGGCGATGATAAATAAACAGTCACTCTTTGCAGCAGTGGTGAGCTTAAGAGCATCTCAGAGATTTTGGCCAAGAACTAAGACTATGCTGGGGCAGTGCGCCCTGAAAATGTGTAGAAGTAAACCTGTTTGTTTTTGAGATGTTGTTTTTTTGTTTTTTTGGTTATTTGTCGACAGCTGGACTTAAATTAGAGTAGGACATAAGATATTTACAAAGCTTTCTACTTTTACTTTCAGTGAGGAGTAGGACTGCTCCTAGGAAAGCCTTCGTCACAAAGTAGTGGCTGTTGTGGATTTGACTTTTTTTATTTTATTTTATTTTTTTTATAGTTTTAAACGGTGGAAAACTTTATGCTTTATGCACACAGACCAACCTTATAGATGCATGACATCCTAATCCAGACCGCTCCGATCACAACTTTTTCAGGCATAAGAAAAAAAATATTTGTGGGGGATTTTTCCCCGATTTTTTCCCTAATTTAGTCGTGTCCAATTCCTCCCCATCACTAGGGGGCTCCCACATTAAGGCTACTACTACCACTCAGCCGGGAGGGCCGAAGACTATCACGTGTTTCCTCCGAACCACGTGACGCCAGCCGACCGCATCTTTTCGAACTGCTCGCTCGCGCACCGTTGGGGGCGGCGTAACACACTCGGAGGACAGCGCTATCCGCTCCCTCCGTTGCGCGAGCTCACAGACGYCCCTGAATGGCTGTAGAGCCGTGATTAATGCGGGAGCACTAAGTACCTCTTATCCCTCCCCTCTGAGAGAGCTCGGCCAATCAGCTCTCTCTAGACCTCCGGCTGCGAGAGGTTAWAGCACCACCMGGGATTCKAACTAGCRATCTCCGGATGATAGGTCGAGCGCTTTAACCACTGCGCCACTCAGAGGCCAGGCATAAGAAATTTAAAAGTCCTCAAATAAAATTTTATATTCAATTGATAAATTGAACTGCAGTTTGAAGCATGAAGGTTTATTATTTTTCTCTCCTTTTTTTGTTAACAGAGTGAATACTTATATTATATTGTTCAAGCTTGAAGGAAGTGGTTTGTAGTGTGTGTGTTTCTGATTGAGCAGGTATTCTGTTCTGTCTGTGTGGGATTTTTCAGTGTGATCTGGCAACCCTGATGAAAATTTAATTTGTGAACAGTTTTTCACTCGGGCATGAGACACAAATATACCACCGTACAGTGGTAGCAGAACTCCCTCTCGCTGTAATGGTTAACCTTGTTCCTCTACAGGATCACTGACTGAAACGCTGTTGGTTATAGATCTTTACTAGATTAACTCCTTTAGCAGATTTTGTCTGAAGCCACAAAACAGCAACAGATTGAATGACGAATGAGGAAGCGTTTCCTGTAGTGCCCTTTTTTAATATACAAGAGAAAATACAGAAATTGTTCATTTAAAAGTTGTTAGAGTGAAAATTAACAATAGAGAATCACTGTTTATTTCTACTGCTTTGAACGCCATTGCTAATATTATTGCTATATATTGTTAGTTTTTTTACTCTAATTTTATTCCCTTTTTTTTTTTTTTTAAGTGGGGACCCAGCTTGGTGCAATGGTACATCCAAGGTGAGTCCATCTTGAGACACAAGAAAATGAGACAAAAGCATTCAAATTAATCATTTCTTTTTCTTTTTTTTTTTTTTTAATATCTTTTTAATACATTTCAATTTTTCCTTCTAAAATATACACACAATTATTTGTGAATCAATTTCCTATTAAGTTCAGGTCTAGAAACCTTGGTTTTAGTTTCTCCCTCTGTAATGTGTTTAAGTCTCCTTAGCCACTTGGTTACTTTACATTAATGCTCAAGGAGCTGAACGTTATGTCCAACATTGTCAACTGCCATCTTACTGACGACTCAAACCTTTTTCTCATCAGCCCACAGTGTTCCATACGGAGCTGTTAAGAGCATACACCTCAGGACCATTCGGGTGTTTTGAGACCCCCTTTTTTATTTTTTTTTTAATTCAGTTAGAATTTTTTTCTCCCCAAAGATTTTAACATTTTAACAAGTAAGGAATTAATGCATCCTAGAATTTCCTGCAGCTTTGTACATTCCACTGAAGGCAGTCCCACCCTCCCACTGGGAAATCCAGATGTTTATTACAGTACATATTAACTTAATACTAACTAAATAAGTTGCATCACATGCTTTATTTGCTTTCTTTTTTACTGTATCATTTTTAGTGTTTTTTTTCCCCAGGATTTATTTATTTACACTTCTTTTCTGTGTGACACTTTTTCTTGTTTAACTTTCTTGCCTATATACCTTTCTCACGATCTGGTATTATTTCTCTAGCTTTTTACTTTCTTACCTTTTTATTCTGATTTTTACTTTCGTACTTTACTTTTCTTTGTTTCATACATTCTCTTTCTATCTTACTTTTCCATTTTTTTTCCCCCAAATATTTTTCAGATGGCATTTACTGTTCCTTTATCAGGGTTTTCTTGTATTTTATTACAAAAAAAAAAATTCAACTTTCGAAAGCTAGCAAGTGTGATTTCCTTCTATATTTTTATTGCGGTTTAGAAAGTGTGTAAATTGCAGGTTCTTGACTAATTACATGAGCTGGTCTCCTTTGTGCTGTTTGTGATGTTGCGCTATAATTGTGTTTCTTTCTTTTTGTCCAGGGCTATAATGACGGAAGACTTTAAAGTGCCTGATAAGATGGTGGGCTACAGTAAGTACAGCAGTGCAGGAGGGGGTTTTATGTAATTCTGAGACATAATTGCAATGAATTACAGTTGTACAAACCCAGGGGTTTGTCACGCGCGCACACACATATGCACGCTCAAAAATCTTCAGTGTTCACCTGCTCATAGAGGCAGCGGTGGCACCATGTTAGACAGTGTCTGCGCTGTTATTTTAACTTCTTTAAGAAGACCAGACCGGTCCAGTACGTGGGTGTGAGGGTAGTAGCCAGGTGATGTTTTGCCCCTACAGTAATAATCTAAACTTAAACTTCGTATCTGATTGATTGGTTGATTTATTCTTCTCTGGGGAAGAAGGTAGTCCAAATGCCTGCTGTATCAAAAAATTTTTAGAATCTAACTAATAGTTTGCAGAAACACTCGCAATTTTTCAATTTAGAACCACAAATATCCTCTGCATTTATTTCTTTATTATTATTATAATTTTTTTGTGGTAATGTATAGTTTTTCATGCGTTTTAACGCTAAACTATTAAGAACAATATAATTTGCTAATTTTGTAACACAAATATTAACATCTATTCAGCTAAATTTCCATATAAAACATAATACTGTAATTTTTTTCCGTACTGTAGAGAGAACACAAAGCAACTGTAGAGGGAAAATGCGGCTTGTGCCGGTGAATTATTACCGTGTTTACCCTACAGTACTTGTACCAAAGAAAATGCGCTTGCTTGAATTACAGTTTATATGGAGGTAACATCTGTATTTTACTTTCTAACACTGCTGGAGACACAGCGGTACCTTTACAATTTTCTTTTTTTAAGGGTAATGTATTATGCAGAGTTTGAAACTAAAGTGTTTTTGGGAGCATATTTAGGGTTCAAACTGTAAAAATAGGTTTTTATAGGCATTTTTGGGGGACCACAACCTTTCAAAATTCGAGGCCTTACACAATTTGTATGTGCTCTAGGAACATAAGTCGACTGTGCATCTTTCATGTATCTGTACTTTCCTTGAGTAGCTTTACTTAGAGGATTCTTTTTACTTTTACATCCTACTAAAATATCTGTACTTCTGCTTAACTACATTTCTGCATGGCGACAAGTGTTTGAAGTGACGTCTTGTTGCAGATGCAATCATGAATTTTCGTAGTGATTGAGGGTTTACTATGAAAAACTCTACTGTGAGCTAATGTAAACCCTGGACTTGACATTTTAAGTGCATTTGAAGGTGACTCCTTTTTCTCCTAGTCTACTTCTCCACCTTGTGTACATGTAAATAGAGAATTTCTACTTTTACTTGAGTAATATTTTTTGCCCTAGGAATCTCCTTCTCATTTACTCAGGTACAGGATTTGGTTGTTCTGGTTCTTGTATTTCAGAGTGAAATTGTTCTTTCTACTAATCCGTGCTTTGAGATTTCTCGGAAACGCAGCAAGCTGTGGTTTATTTTTGTGTGTGCGTGTGTCAGGACACACATATAGTTTGTAGATACTTGGAGAGATAAGAGGATAGCGATCACACTGAGCGGACACAGGCTCCCAGATACATTGTGTGTGATGTCATCGTTTGTTTAATAAACAAAGTTAATTTTTGATCATTTTACAAGCGAAAGACATTTTGGAATGTGAAGATGAGAATAATAATAATCAGGATGCGTTAACTCTTTAATTATATTTAATGTTATAAGTCATGTAATTATATATTCATGATGTGATGTGTGTTTTTCCTCCAGTTATTGGCCGTGGCGGTGAGCAGATCACTCGAATCCAGTTGGAGTCCGGGTGCAAGATCCAGATCGCCGCCGGTGGGTGTTCACCCCTCCTTCACTCCTGAAGACACCTTACTATAACCACCCCATGCTCATTTATATCTTACACCACAACCTCATCACCCAGAGCTAATTTCTCTCCCTTTGACTGGGTGTTTTTTTTTGGTGCTGTTATCTGTTTACACTAGGTAAGGTTTTTTTGGTGTTGTTGTAAACTCTGTTTTGTTTGTGTGTGTGTGTTGCTCCTGTAGACAGTGGAGGTATGATTGACCGGCCTTGCACCTTGACTGGGAGTCCAGAGAGCATTGAGTAAGCCCTCATTATTTCATGGCATTCTGTCATGTAATGTTGCTGTGTGTGTTGGAGAGAGAAATATTTTTGCTATGTGTTTAAACTTCACTTATTCACTTTCAGTTTTAGTACAGATTTTGAATGTGAAAATGCGTACTAACATTAAGAATTCATTTCAAAACTGTTCAGCAGGGAGATTTAGACTGTTTCAGCCTGTAAGTGCAATCACAATTAGTTTAAAAAAAAAAAATTATTCATTTTTATTTAATTAAAGCACTGAAACTTTGTTTTTTGTATAAACATAGTGGAACCTTGGATTTCGAGTGTTTTGCAAGACGAGCAAATATTCAGAATTAATTTCAACTTAATAAACGAGCGAGGTCTTGACATACGAGTCCTGTAGTACGTTTACACTCTGTTGAACGTCGTGTGACCACAACTGAGCCAACGATGATTCTCTCTTGCTCTGTGGGATTGTGGGTAATGATCTCCCATCATTTTTTTGTCTCAATGAGCATCACTCATATAGTCAACATCCGTGCGTGTACTATATACTATAACATTGTGTGCCCGCGTGGATAAAATATTTTTTTATTTTGTGTCCGAGTGAAGCAATTATTCTTTAGTAATTGTACTGCAAACAAAGTCTGTAGCAGTGCGAGTGATGAATCTGTGTAACGACAATGCAACGTCACAAAATCCTCAAAGGGTGGTAAAAGCGAGTTTTTAGAGAGACTCTTTGTTAAAGTTGCACAAGAAGGAAAAGATTCCAGAAAGCCAACGGAGAGCAGTGATTTTGTTAGTGGTGATGGAAGTTGTCCTACTCGATAATCCCCCCCCCTCCGAGTTTTCGTTATTTCTTTTCGCTTTGATATCCGTATACTTTGATGTGCAAGCATGCTACCAGAGCGAATTATGCTCGCAATCTAAGATTTAACTGTAAATGCATTGTTTGAGGTTTAGCCTTAGGTCCTGACGTGCACTCTGTGTTCTCCCTTTTTGTTTGTGTATGTGCATGCACACGTTTAGTCCTTTTGTTATCCTGATCTGACCGTGTTCGTACGTCCTACAGGCAGGCGAAGCGGCTGCTCGGTCAGATCGTGGAGCGATGCCGAAACGGGAACGAGACCAGCCAGGATGTCCCGATTCCTGCCAGTAAAGTGGGTCTGGTCATAGGCAAAGGAGGAGACACCATTAAACAACTTCAGGTGGGATTTATTTTTATTTTTTTAAATTCATAACATAATGTTCAGCTTTAAAGTCGAACTTACATCTGGTGTTTAATTAGGAGAGGACAGGGGTGAAGATGGTGATGATTCAGGACGGCCCCATGCCCACTGGAGCTGACAAGCCTTTGAGAATCTCTGGAGATCCTTACAAAGTGCAGGTGAGTCATGTGGATAATAGTCACGGCTAATTTCTTTTTGTTTACATTTGGCATTTGCCAAAATTCCCCTTTACGTTTCTCATTATAAAATCCTAGCATTTAGGGGTTAAGCGGCAACTTGGTGGTGCTGTGGTTTGGACCGATCAGTAGTCCAGTTGCAGAGCTACCCCTGCCCCAAACCAGTACAGTATGTAGTAACTTGTCGCTGTTTGTGTGTTTTCTGCAGCAAGCACGTGAGTTGGTATTAGAGATTATTCGGGACAAGGACCAGGGAGACTTCAGGGCTGGACGACTGGGAGACTTCGGCTCAAGGCTGGGAGGAACCAGTATGGATGTAAGTGCACAAGCATACAAGTGTTCTTTTGTAGATACATCATGATCTAGTCCTTGGTCATGTCATGCTGTAGGTTTATGTTTGACACAAAAAAGCTACAAGGACGTCTTAAGCTTAGAGATTCTGTTATGTATCTCAATTCTTTTGTGTGGCGACGCATGACTCCACAATCATTTATCAGATATTTTTTTTCAGTTTGGTCGACCATGACCGGGGATCTGCGGATCAGCCTCTGATAATAACCGATTCTGTATATAGCGCACAAGCCTTTGAGCTGTGCAACAGAAACGCATATTTACGGCATTACAGCGCTACCATGGCATAAAAATGCCCCGCCTCACAAATTTCCACCTTAAGAACTGAAATTTAGCAAAACATTTGGCCGGGTCAAATTTGCACATATTTTGTGCAAGATTTAGTGAAGACATTGCACCATGGAGCCCAAGAATGTTAGCAAGAAGAAAAAATGTGAGCCGCGTTCAGTTTGGATTTTAAAGCAGCCGTTGTCATTTTATAAATTTCAAATTTATTTGTCACATACACAGTACAATATGCAGTGAAATGCTTAGGCAATTGCCCTGACCTTAAAACAAGACTATTAATAGGAATAATACATAAAAGTTACTTATCTAAGAAAGAATATCTATATAGGAAATAAATATTAAAACAAAAGTAAATTTGAGAAGTCTATATAAGTAAATTTAACTAAGAAAGAATAAAATAAAATATATGTATGCTACAAAATATACACTATAGTAAGATATAAGAAAAATATGAGAAAATAAGAAAAACCTAACTGTACAATAGAATATAGACTTGTGGGAATGGAGTGAACATAAAAGATATGCAGTAAAGTGTCGTGTTAAAGTGGCTTGTGTGCATAATATCCATGAGTGAGCAGGTGTGCAGTGAACACTAGTGTGGCGAATGTCCTGAATGTCCAGAGTGAGTGCAGAAACATGTGTAGATGTGCAAAATGGATCAGTACTATGTGGTGTGCTGGTTGAGAGACCGTATCGCCTGCAGGAAGAAGCTCCTCCTCAGTCTCTCTGTGTTGGCCTTCAGGGAGCGGAATCGCTTTCCTGACCTCAACAGAGAGAACAGTCCATTRCWGGGGTRRCTGAGGTCCTTCATGATCTTCCTGGCCTTGGTCCAACACCGCTTACTGTAGATTGAGTGCAGATCAGGGAGCTCGGTGTGGATGATGCACTCAGCTGATCGCACCACCCTCTGTAGAGTTTGTCTGTTCTGCATGGCGCTGTTCCCAAACCAGGTCGTTATGTTTCCCGTCAGAATGCTCTCTCTGGTAGAGTAGAAGTTCCTAAGCACCTTAGAGGGCAGTCTAAAGTCTCTCAGGCGTCTGAGGTGGTAGAGACGCTGCCGGGCCTTTTTCACCACGTTGTTGATGTGACTGGACCATGACAGGTCCTGCGTGGTGTGGACACTGAGGTACCGGAAGCTGTCCACTCTCTCCACTGGGCTCTTATTGATGATGGGGGGTCTGGTAGTTCCTCTTCTGCTTTCTGCTGAAGTCCACCATAAACTCCTTTGTCTTGCTGACGTTTAGAAGGAGATTGTTCCTCTGGCACCAGTTTTCCAGATTTCCGATCTTCAGGTAGGCCGTCTTATCGTTGTCAGTGATCAGGCCCACCACGACGGTGTCGTCAGCAAACTTGACGATGGTGGTGGAGTTGGTAGAAGCTACGCAGTGGTGCGTGTACAGTGAGTACAGTAGAGGGCTCAGAACACAACTCTGTGGTGTCCAGTGCTGAGAGTGATGGAGGCTGAGACATGTCCGCCTATCCTTACTGCGTGTGGTCTCCCAGTTAGGAAATTGGAGATCTACGGGTGCAGAGAGGAGTTGAGTCCCAGGTGTTCCAGCTTGGTGGTGAAATTTTTTATTTAATTTTTTTTATAGTGTTTGATATTGGTAATATTTTTGGGTGTTTGGAACGGATTATCCACACTTATGTTACTTCCTATGGTAAAAGGCGTTTCACAATACGAAATTTCGTTGCAAGACCTCGTCTTCAGAACGGAATAAATTCGCACACCGAGGTACTGCTTTACAAGAAGCTGCATATTTATAAAACCGTGATGAAGAATTACGCCGCAAATCTTATCGGCTCCCGGGTATCATGTTGTGACGTATCGTATCTGGTACATCTTTGGTGATTCCCGTGCCTTACCCGCTAGTTTCAAGATCGTCACACAAACCGCTAGCGCCACGTCAATGTTTATACATGTAATGTCGACACTGGTAGTGATTGTTTATTTTCAGTACAGGTATTCTCTACAACACTAATTTTGTGTCTGTGTGTGAGCAGGTGCCGGTGCCGAGGTTTGCCGTGGGCATCGTCATTGGCAGAAACGGAGAGATGATCAAGAAGATCCAGAATGATGCCGGAGTGAGGATCCAGTTCAAGCCGGGTCGGTACACCTGCAGCCATCGCCTCGTTTCTGCTGAAATGGATCGAAGATTTCAGCAGACAGCTAAATAAAATAAACAAACAAATAAATAATAATAAATAATGCACTTTAGTCCGTTTGTATGAATGTGTGCCATGTTGTTGTTTAACCTAAAACCAAGTGAGTCTTCAATTTTTTTTTTTAAGGCTAAACCTTTTTAGTTAAACTTCAAAGCGAGAATCGTTTCAGTGTTTCTCTCTCTCTCTGCGCTGCACTCGAGACATGTGCAGGCACATTTACCTCAAACAAATCTCTTAAGTCTGTGAACAGGACACAACGTAACAGGCTGCTGAAGTGTTCAAGGCTTTAAGGCAGATTAACGGTGCCACTAGTTCTTTTATACTCACACGTGTCTCAGCAGGATATCAGCATTGAGCCATACTTTGTGTAGCAGGTCAAGCAATTTTTTTTCCTTTTTTGAGAACTTGGAATGTGTAAGAGTTTGGCATTGATTGGTTAAAAGATATTGTCATAGATCTGTCCTGATTAATGACTCTGTCTCCTGTCTGTAGGGTTTCTGTTGCCACGCACAATTTTTTTTTCTCTTTTTTCTTTCAAAGTTAAAATTTTGTTTCAATGAAAGGTTTCAAATTAGATCACTAATCACAATTTAACTAGATTTTTTCCTCATTACTCATCCGTGATTCAAAGTATTTTTTTTCCAATTAAAATACATTTGGTGCTTAAGGGAAAAATAATGGCTCCCTTGTCTTAGGAAAAACTATAAACTATTGCTATTAAAAAAAAGTTTCTCACACTCAATATAACTTTAAGAAATATTTCGATTTGAGAAAATATATTTGAGAAATATTTCGAGTTTATATGAATTTGTCTCGTTTTTAGGCAGGTCCAAAAATGCACCAGCTGTGAGTACTTTTTGAGTGCTTTTTGTGATTTATTTATTAACCCCCCCCCCCCTTACACCTCTCATCAGATGATGGAATCAGCCCGGAGCGTGTCGCTCAGGTAATGGGACAGATGGATCGATGTCAGCACGCAGTTCACCTCATCAACGAGCTGGTCCACACAGCGCAGGTAAAGCAAGTTGCTGAATTACACATGCATCATCAGCATTCAAAGCTCTACACCTTTGTGAAACCAGTTTCTTTATGCCAGATTAAATTTCCTGACCTACAGCAGAGAAGTACAAGTGTCAAGTACTAGTTTGTTCTGGTTCCCTCTCTCAGGAGCGCGATGGATTCGGAGGTGCCCTGGGTCCACGCGGCCGGGGAAGAGGCCGTGCCGACTGGAACCTGGCTCCGGGAGGACTACAGGAAGTGACCTACACGATACCAGCAGACAAGTGCGGCCTTGTGATTGGGAAAGGTAGTGCGTTTCTGCATCTCTTTTGTTGTGTGGATTTGGCTTGTTCCTCGGAAACGGCAGGTGAAGACTTGCCCAGGTGCATGAATCGCTAGCCGTAGTGAATCACATCACAAGTGGTGTTACATGTAGGTTCACGAAACGTAAAGGGAAATCATTGTGAAACATGACTACTAAAAAAAAAATATATATATATATTTAGTACCAATATTAGTGATGAAGCATGTTTATTGTATTTGGTTTAATCATGAGTGGAAATGATTCCTCATTCGTCCCTGAACTGCACTTACCATCAGGGAAGCAAAACTCCATAGATTTTATTTTATTGCTACGTAACGCTCTTAAACATCTGAACCACCCCCAGATCATAACACTGCCTCCAGAGGCTCGTCCAGTGCATGATGGGTACATTGCTTTATGCACTTCCCTTCCTATCTGTACTCATCAGGTCACATGACCTTTTTCCATCACTCCAAAATTCAATCTTCATGTTCCCTAACAAACTTAAGATGTTTTTCTGATTACCCTCAAAAAAAAAAAAAAGTGCTTTTCTCGTGGACACATTTTCTGTCTATTCCCGAATAATTTTATTTTCAGTGGGAAACAAAGCTCGTTTCACTTCTGTACATTTCTTTCTTTTGGTTTGTTTTTTTTTTCTTTTTTTTTCTTGTTATTTTTTTAGTTGACGCTTCAGCGCTGTCCTTGCAGGTTTTAATTAAAGTGTTGGGACAGTTCTTAACCGAGCTCCAGTGATTTCAGTAATCTTTTAGTTTTTGTTTTCTTCGATGCAGTCCCTTCTGAAAAGACAACCCCCAACCCCCCTCAACAGTTCCTGTGACGGGTCCCTCAAAATAAGACGAGAGCACCATCAAAACTCACTTTATTATATCGTCTCAAGAAGAATATCTCATGTTTGGTGTGTGTGTGTTGCTGGGATTAATGAAATTGTTGGATTTAGATCAGTTGTTCAGGAATAGACACAAGTGCTCTTTTGTCAGGTTTTATTACAAGTAGGGGGGGTCTTAATTCCCAACTTAAGTCTGAAACACACACCTCATTGTATACGCTAAGTGCTTTGCCAGAACGTCTTTTCAAGCCGCATTTAAGACCACCAGCAAAACACTCTCACGCCATTTAAGACCCCCTCCCCAAAATGAAGCCCATCTCGCATACGTCAGGTCCAGTCCATGAACCGTGCGCTCGGGATCTTAATTCCTCCGGAGAGCTCATAATGGCTTCATTATTGCAGAAGTTAAATTTGTTTGACAATAGCTTATGGCTCACGATCAGTCCATCAGCCTTGGCAAGGAGTCCGAAAGAGGCGGGGACGAGTCGAGGAACGTTTTCAGCCGGGGGTCAGGTTGGGTCAAGCGAGTATCAGCCCAAAGTGAACAAACGTGTAATTGATTTTAGGGGACATCCCTGTTTCAGCACAACCTCCATCACCAACACCACCCACAGGATGCCTCTTTAAAACCTTTGTTTCTGCACAGGGGACCATGAGACAAAGTCTCATCTCCTTGCCAACAGCTTTTCCCTTTAGAAAAGAATGGGAAAGCTCGCACTCGAAGGAGGATACGCTTTAAAATTTGCTCCCAGTGCCGAGGGAGCCGATCTTCTCGCAGAACCGAGAAACAATCCCATGTGTGTCGTGGTTTTCAACAATTTTGCAGCCATTAAATATGAAAAAGGCGTCGTCAAGAAAACGCTCTTGTATTTGAAATGCCGTGTCCTCCGCAGGTGGAGAGACCATTAAAAACATCAACCAGCAGTCTGGAGCCCACGTGGAGCTGCAGCGGAATCCTCCCCTCAACACCGACCCCAACGTGCGCATCTTCTCGATCCGAGGCACCCCGCAGCAGATGGAGGTGGCCAGGCAGTTGATCGATGAGAAAATTGGGGTAGGTACCAAACACTGGACTGACTTTTCTTTGTTTTGGGTTGGATAGGCTGTTTTATAGGGATGCAGTAATACCGCCTCCTTCATCACAATTTTGGTTTTGAAATGTGTGTATTGAGTATTTTGTGCAAAAGCTGCAAGTTAAAAAAGTTTTTGGTGCCACTTTACATCTTTCTTTCTTCCCAGATTAACCTGTTAGCTATTTTCTTGTTCACTTTTCCTAAATGTTAGCAAAAAAAAAAGTATTAAAAGGATTTTTTATTTTGGGGATTTTGGCATGTAATACAGGGTGTCTCAAATTTTTTTGACAACATTTAAAATATGAATATCTGAGTAACTACATGTCCAAGGTTGAAAAAGAAAAAATTTATAAGTCAGATGGCCATTTCAACAGCACTTTGTCATTACCACCTGATCCGAAAGTAAAACTTTTTTTTTACGTCTTTTTTTTTTTTGATTGTTTGAGCGAGAATTGTTAGACTACGAAATCATGTCTTTTTTTCCCAAGACACTCTGTTTAAAATAATATGGTTAAAACAAGTTGTACAATCAGCCATTTAAAATTAATAAACATTTATTGTGATTTTTTTTTTTTTTTTTTTTTTTTTACAAAATAATACGCTGAATAAACCTTGACATTGTAAACCTTTGTGATGGCAGCTGACCGAAGTTTTCTAGTTCAGTAGTATCATAGTATGTATAAAAAAAAATAATAATAAAAAAACAAGAAATGGCATTTGTGCTTTTTAATTGCACAGAGACCTGCTTGTGTCTTAGACCTTGCAAAACTGATGTGCTTTAACGTGAGACTTTTTTATTATTCTTATTATTATTTAATGCCCTCTCACAGTTTGATGCTGTTTTTCTTGTTCAGGTTCACCACCTGCTCTCATGAAAGCACCATGAGGTTTTATTTAGAATGCTTGTGTATTCTTATAAAATCATCCTCTTGATTTTGTTCATAATTTTATTTTCTATTTTTTTTTTCCCCAAAAAGCACCATATGCAGTCACCTTTGCATTGATTGGATTACAAATTGTGAAATACCACCAAATTCATTAGTGTAAAAACATTTCACTGGCACAAGCCGTTTATCGGTATTGATCCTGAGATTTTGATCTCTCGAACCGACGTTCGTTAACTCGGCCTCGTCGCCAGCGCTCTAGTCCGGTGGTCCTAATTCTTCCCTGCCTTCTTGTTTTTCCTGTTCGCACCCGCACCATGGGTTTATCCTGCCTGCCATTAATCAGTTGTTAATGCTTAATGAAGTGTGTTAGGACCTGTCCATGGCCTCTGACCCCTTTCCCCGTTTTACTGATCGCCTCTGCGTCCTGTTCTTCCAGGCCCCGGGAATGGCCAGCAGCAGCAGCAGCTTCGGACTGAGTCCCTTCACCCAAGGATCGAGCAACCCGCACCAGAAGTGAGCGTGCTTTCTTTTTCTGTAGTACCTCCAGCTTTTTACTCTTTCCGAGTTTTGTTTTTAAATGGTTCTCGTTTTGTCTGACAGTGGACCGCAGACTTTCATGACAGGAGGTTGGGGTACTACATACCAGACATGGCAGCCTCAGGGCCAGCAGGACCCCAGTGAGTACCGCACTGGCTCATTGTTTCTGTCAGTGCACACACAATCGAGCGCCTCCTCCCCTTTTATCCTGGTTATATTCCACTTATGGCATTAATTTATTGTTAATGCTGGAAATATCCCCGAGCCTAGGGTGCACCAGTGGGAAGTATTTGTCATCATAACAGAGGCATTGCATAAAGACAGGGAAAAGAAAATAGCAACAGTTTGTTGATCATGTGCGCTGTTTTTTTTTTTTTTTTTGTCGTCTGGTTTCAGGTCATAATGGCTCGCAGACAGGACAGATGGATTATTCCAAAGTGTGGGAGCAGTATTATAAGAAGCTAGGCAAGTAACTTAAAAACACCATCCTTAGAGCTCCTGGTCGATATTATGTGATTCATTTGTTTATACAAGGGAAAGTGTATTAACATGTGTAGCGCAGTGACACGATGAGCAGTCAAGTACAAACTTTTGCACATCCTTGCATGAAAGGAAAATAATAATTTATAATAATAATGCTTCTTAACGTTAGCTCAATTAGTAATACCATTTATGTGTGTTGTAGGTCAGCCGAGCCAAGCGCAAAGCACTGGTCCCGATTACAACAAAGCTTGGGAGGATTATTACAAGAAACATGGTGAGTTCTTCACCTCCCTGCTCCCTGAGCTTTATGAACACACCGCACAAGCTGTAGACTAGAGTTCAAATGTATAAAATTATACGTCATTTTGAATATTTAACTTGATAGCATTAAGATGTTTTTAAATACTCATGCTCACTGTGTGTCTTCACCTCCCTGCCTCTCTCTCTCAGGTCAGGCTGCAGGTCCTGGCTCTCAGCAGAGCTCCACTCCTGACTACAGCGCTGCCTGGGTGGAGTATTACAGACAGCAGGGGGGGGCTTATTATGGCCAGGGGGCGCAGCACTCGCAGGCTCCAGGCCTTCAGGTACGAACAGACACACTTGTGCGCATACACACAGATACGTGGATGCGTGCACAATTTATGGACAAATGCGGATTGGATGGTTGGCCATGCACGTACGCGTAATCATGACGTAGACACTTAAACAGACATGGAGGAACTGACACACGTGAAGTGGTTAAACATGAATAAAAACATGGGACCGACATGCACACACATTGGACATAGATACACAGGCAGGAATGGACACAAACCGGGGACATGGGTAATGTAGACCCTCAGGGTCATATACATGGGGCAAAAGAAACGTCCAGATTGACAGGGAGACAGGCCCATAGGGACAGGCAGACACGGGGGTGGAAATGCACAATTAGAGGGAAGGAGACACAGTCAAAGTGGGACAGGAAATCAGGGACATGCACTCAGTGGGATGAGGACACATGGACATGCTCTCAAAAAGACAGCGGTGTCCTAGAGGAATGTAGGGCATGGGACATGGACACACTGCCAGAGGGACGGGGACACTTCAAGAGGGGACACAGGGACATGGAGGATAGGGACATGCTCTCAGAGGGACAGGGACAGACATTACCAGAGCGGTGGGTACACAGGGCCGCAAAGGGACCGGGACTTCTTTGATGACCGAGACATGTCCTAGAGGGATGTAGACTGACGCTCACACCCAGATAGGCAGGGACATGGACACACTTCCAGAGACACTCCAAGAGGGATGGAGACAGGGGCGCACACACACACACACACACACACACACACACACACACACACACACACACACACACACACA
>QMIH01000283.1:746465-882656 GCA_003987875.1 Clarias batrachus
CACACACACACACACACACACACACACACTCTCTCTCTCTCTCTCTCTCTCTCTCTCTCACTCACACACACACAGAAGGACAGGGACAAGGACACAGAGGATAGGGACATACTCTTAGAGGGACGGGGACGGACATTACCACGTTTACTGACCGCTCTATGATGTGAATCTGATGGTTACTTAACTCTAGTCCTTTCTGTTTCCTGTAGGATCATTAGATCTGAGACCTTTTTCGTTGAAGATTTTTGAATGATTCAGAAGATGAAACGAACCTTTTGTAACAGAGGTTTCTAGATTTGCAACGCCTTGAAGACTTTTACTTTTTTTTTTTCTTAGTGAGAAACACTAGCTGTAGAATGACTTATACAATTAAAAGTAAGAAATATTTCTAAATCAGGAAAGTAAAAAGAAATTGTTACTAAATACTTGTGTACACCATTATTTGAATGAACAATATCCGGGATTCCTTTTTGGACAAACAGAGCTGTTTTTGTTTTATTATAATTTTTTCTATTCTATCTTTTTAATTCAAGTGAAAAGGCCAAAACGAAACCCGGAATTGTGACATTTCAGCAATCGCAATATAATCTATTTTTTCTAGTTCTGTTGCAATAAAATCGTAATTGCTGGCTTAGCAGTCTTGAATCAATTCTTTTTTGTTTGTTTTTGTTTCTTGTCGTGAGATGTTTTAAGAATGTGTACAAAAATGTTTTTTTTTTTTCTTTCTTTTTCCTTTTTACATAAAGCAATTTTAATTCAGTGTGATGAAAAAAAACTGTGATATTTTGTTACAGGAAAAAAATGTGTTCTTTTGTTACACAATATGACGAGTGATAGCGAACGGCAGTCAATTCCTAATTTAATTCCTCTTGTGTTTTGTATTCTGTTTTTCATTGTCATTTTATTGTACTCTGGTTTAAAAAAAGGTGCAATATCTTATTTCATATTTGAAACAAAGATGGATTTCTCTAATATTTTGACAGATGTTTAACGTGTAGTTTTTTTTTTTTTTTTTAAGGAGTATGGAAATGTAACGGATAATTTTTTATTACCTTTTGATCTGATATGGGAAAAGTGTGTGGGGGGGAATCTTGCATCTTGCATATTGTGAGTTTTTTGCCTTTGCTATCTTGTAAAACTTTGTATGTACACTCAGATACTTGACTAAATACTTTATTTAAATATTATATATGTAATTAAAAATCAAAGAAGTTTTTTTTCCTCATGGAGTCATTTTGCAGGAAAACTGTCCCTGTTTTTCTGCTTCTGTTTTCATACTGAAATGTTTTTTTTTCCTTCAAAGATTGTGAATGTGTAATTTGAAATTTGATGTTGCATCTTGATGTTATGGACAAAAAAAATGAGAACTGATAGGTTTTTATGTATGTTCTGTACTTCAACTCGTTCAAGACTGCTAAGCCTCCAGATCCTGTCTGTGTATTAATTGTAGTTTTTTATATTCTAAGTATTAAGATCAAAGTCGTCTTATTCGGTACCAGCCGGCTTCCCGATGCCCCTCCACCAGTACACACTGTGGACTCGTGTACAGTCCGAGATGCTAATAACTTTTTAAGTAATTTTTTTTTCTTTTTTCTGCTCTGTGTGATCTAATATATGTATGAGTGATTAGTTATAAATTCGAATCTAGTATTAACTTCATCGCGTAATGAAAAGGGATTATTATAATTTCAGATGTTTAATTTTAGTGTTTTTTGGTTTATTTTTTTTCCTTTCCCTCATGTGTACAGGTAACCATGTATTAAAAACATCAAAAGACTACTTACTGTCTTTTTTTCTTTATTTTACGGATTTAGTTTTTTTCCCCCTCTCTTTCTTTTTTTTTTTCTTTTTTTTTTTTTTTGTTTTGTTTTTTTCCTTCCTGTAACTTTTTAGATACACACTTGAAGGGCCAAAATCCCCTAAAACTGGACAGTATCAATCTCTTCTGGAAGATGACTCTGTATGTAATTCATTACTTTGTATCACTTTGGGTGTTTATAGAAGAAATCTATTTTCTATGCTACTTTATTATAACCTTTAACAGCTGAAATAAATGGCGCACATGTTACTT
Source organism: Clarias batrachus (assembly GCA_003987875.1). Lineage (NCBI taxonomy): Eukaryota > Metazoa > Chordata > Actinopteri > Siluriformes > Clariidae > Clarias > Clarias batrachus. The sequence goes on from QMIH01000283.1 coordinate 748,537, forward strand.
GTGGGAGGATGTAGAGTTTATTGATGTACATTTGTAGCCATGTGCTGCTCTTTTGAAGTTTGTCCCTTTTCCTTAGCCATTGCTTATCTTTATGATTGGCTTAAATTTATTTTTTTTAATTTTTTTTTAAATTATGAGCATTGCCATGACAGTGAGTGTAAAAAGGTGCTTTAATGAAGGCCTAATTTTAGAATATTCAGTGTCTTATGTAAGGAATGAAGCACTACAGGTCTTTTGTTATCGAAAAACTTCTACACCGTGACCCGAGTTACAAGATCATTTAACTTCCACATCTTGAAGTGTTTTCTTCCTCTTGTACCACACCATTATTTTTCACACAAATGAAACGTCATACGCTCAGTTATTCTTTCTTACTTGTCCGTGAGACGAGTTCGTCCCTGTTCTCGCTTGTTACGGCAGCTGTAAACAATCCCGCCGTCACCAGCATCCTTTTTTTCTTTCCTCTTTTGAAGTTAAGACAAGAAACCACACACACACAAGCCTGACTTCTTACCAAGGAACCACAGACTTGAGTAAACCATTGTCTAGGAAGGCTGTTTAATATTGTGAATTTGTTACTACAGACATAATGGTGAGCATGTTTATGTAATATAAACCCCTGATTTTCATTCATGCTGCTAACAAACATCAGAGCTGCTGTTCTAGAAACTTCATTAACACAGTGATACCAATCAGAATGTAGAATTTAGCAAAGCTAAGTTAAATCAGTCTGTAGAGTTCACTGAAGCACGACACGGTGTGTGAAAAGTCTGCAATCATTTATGCCACTCAAACGAAGTTTTGGTTCCTTTTCTAACCGGCATTAGCTTTGGATGAAGGGGTGAGAAGCTCTTTTTGATGGTGTTTAGTATTCTCTGGTTCCTGACTTTTCAGACACCCCATGGTTTCCTTCCTTGTTTTGGCTAATTTTTCCTTTGGTAAGTTGGTTTATATTGAGTTTCCAGGCAAGTACAAGTGTTCTCTTTATTATTTAGCTTTTTCATTGTTTAAAGTAAACTCACAGTATTAGTTTGATGCCAGTTTGAACGATTAATACAATTATTGTGATACTGGGAATGACCTTTATCGTCGGCATATTCAGATGAAATGAAACGAATGCTCATCTGGTCTTCGGTCACCTTCTGTCTGCTTGGACCTCACACACACACACACACACAGACACATACATCTGCTTGTTTCTGAAATCTGAGTCCTCATGAAATATCGATGGAATCAGCTCGATGTCTGTAAGAAGTAAAGATAAAACCATTAAAGTTCACGCCGATTATCAAAGACGAGAAGCTGAGAGTCAAATAGCGGCGCGTTTGACTCGGCAGGCCTCGTGGGCTGATTGCTGTACTGCCTCAGGCGCTGTTCCACATGCTGGTCCTCTGGGACTCCAGACGGTCAGTCCACACTGCTGCTGTCTAAACTGGCGAGAGCAATGAAAGCCTGTTATTGAAGTGTTCAAAGAGCAGAAATGTGGAACCGCTGGCAAACGCATGAGGGTGAGGTGTATGGAAACTGAAATCCAAGAGTGTCTGTAAGGGTGAACTGTAGATCAGATTTGTTTCTTTATAAATGCAGGCAGAATAATCATGAAAGCCCTGCTGTCTTGTGGTACAGCAGTGTCTTTTATTATAGTAAATTACAAAGTGCTATCTTGAATTTGCTTATCAGATGTAAATGAGCTAGGAGTTCGAACTGGGTGCCACCTAAAACAAGACTTTGCCCAATTTTATTTTAAAAGATATTGTAATATTTTTTAAGAAAATTACAATATATGACAAGTCTTACTAATTACATTAATTAGTAACACTGTTAAATAGATGTATAAAAAAAACAGAATTTAATAAACTACAGAAACCTGCCAGTAAGTCCTGTTTAAAAAAAAAAAAAGTAATTATTTTTAGCTTTAGCTTGATTTCCTTTTTTAAAGCAAGATCAAGCATTTACAGTAAAATTGATAAATATATATAAAAAGTAAGAAATAGGAACAATATTAATTAATTAAAATTTTGTTCCCCAACTCCTCTTAAACTTAACTTTTCCCGTGAACTATTTCAGTTTAAATTATATAATTTCTATTTAATACTTAAAATCTGGGAGTCAACTTTTGGTCCCAGGTTCAAACCCCAGCACCACCAGGTTGCCTCTGTTGGACCCTCGAGCAAGGTCCTTAGCCCTCAACTGCTCAGAAGTATAACAAGATAAAAATGTCTCTCTGGATGAGCGTGTCTGCCAAATGCTGTGAAATGTAGACGAAATATCAAATTTCACACTTTTTTTTAAAATTATTATTTCTGATTTGGACTGAATTTGGACTTAATATAAATAAAGAATCTGCTTAAATTTATTGTTTGATGTGGAAAAAATATATTTCTAACTTTATTATAATGTTTGAGCCAAAAAGAGGCGATTCTTTTTGTTGAGAGTTATCTGAGTAAATTCGATTTTTTTTTTTTTTCAATTTGCATGAGGAAGATTTTCTCACACTTTTGAATGCATTAACTCCTCAGAGCCCTGATGGATTGTGGGTTTTTTTTTCTTTATGAAATGTATGTTGGATTTGTTGGTCAGATGAGGATTAATGAAACACAAGAGCTTCATGTCGTTCACAGACATGGATTAAATAAAACCAAACTTGCCTCCAGGTTTTAAACTTCTGTCTGTGTGTGTGTGTGTGAAAGAGAGAGCACGAGCTGAAGAGAAAGAATAAATCCTGGTAGACTTCTATCGCCTGTAGTGTTGGAACGATGGCAGGAAATGTTTCTTTAAACTGTTGATGGGAAACATGATCTTGTATTCCCTGTGATTGAGATCATATGGAACATGAAGAGACCATTTTTTCTTGCTTAGTCCACTTTTTAAATTTTTTTTATGCAAAAATCCAATCTGCGTATTGGAATTGTCAAAAGAAAATTGTTTTTATTTTTAAAAATGACAAAATATAGAATTTTTTTTTTTTTTTTTACAACTTTTAACAATCAACCAATGTTGTAAGGTAACTTTGTACCTTCAGCTTCACAGAATAACAAATATGTATAAGTTAAAATGATGAGATTGTCCCTGATGAGCAAACGGGTGACAGTGGAAAGGAGAAACCATGAGATGGCTTGAGGAAGAAACCTTGCGGGAACCAGACTCGAAGGATGTTCAGCACTTTAGTTGGTTCCCAAAGCTATGAGGCTAACATGACCGATGTTTTATTATAGCCTTTAAACAAATATTTTGCAAATATTGAAACATTTTTGCTTCAATCATGACACTTGGGTTCAGACCTCGATTCGAGGAAAAAGATGGTTGTAATAAGATGTTGATAGCTGACTGCAAGGTGGCCATATCAAATATGGTGACTTGCACTAGTGTGTGACATGACTGGTTTGTCTGCACTATTTATTTTGACTGTAGTTCATGGTTACGTACATAAAAGTAAAAAGGTCTATAAAACATCAAGTTCTTGGGTTGAGAGGCTGCTTGTCCAAACCCCATCCAGGACTCCAAGATATGAGTGTGGACGTTTCAGGAATCAGTGTGGAAAGTGCTGAATAGCAAGATTACATGACCCAAGAGTGGGGTAATGTCCAGGGAGCTGCCCTCCAGGGTCATTGAAAGAGAAGATGGGATGATGAAACTTGGAGACAGAATGTTGACTTAATTTTGCGGAGATGAGTGTCAGAACTTGAACCATGACGCAATGGAAGAAAAAAGTAGCCTGATCTGATAAATCACGTTTTCTTTTAACTAAACGTGGATGGCCAAGTGTGTATGTACTGGGGTTGGACAATAAAACTGAAACGCCAGGCCCACAATAAGTATTAGTATGGTGTAGGGCCTCATTTTGCAACCAAGACAGCATCAATTCATCTTGAGAATGACAGATACAAGTCCTGCACAGTGGCCAGAGGGATTTTGAGCCATTATTCTTGCAGAATAGTGGCCAGGTCACTATGTGATGCTGGTGGAGAAAAATATTTCCTGACTCGCTCCTCCAAAACACCCCTCAATAATGGCTCAATAATATTTAGATCTGGTGACTGTGCAGGCCATAGGAGATGTTCAACTTCACTTTCATGTTCATTAAACCACTTGTCACCAGTCTTGCTGTGTGTATTGGTGCATTATCATCCTGATACACGGCACCGCCTTCAGGATACAATGTTTGAACCACTGGGTGCACATGGTCCTTCAGAATGGTTCGGTAGTCCTTGGCAGTGAGGCACCCTCTAGCACAGGTATTGTGCCTGGGGACTGCCATGATATTGCAGCCCAAACCATCACTGATCCACCCCCATGCTTCAATCTTGGCATGCAACACTCTGGGTGGTACGCTTCTTTGGGGCTTCTCCACACCGTAACTCTCCCAGATGTGGGAAAGACGGTGAAGGTGGACTCATCAGAGAACAATACATGTTTCACATTGTCCACAGCCCACAAGTTCCTCTGCTGGCACCATTGAAACCGACGTTTGGCATTGGCACTCACTTGTGTACATTGCCGGGCTGCAATAGCCAAACCTGTGCCATTGGCACAGGTTTGGCTATTGCAGCCCGGCAATGTACACTGACCCTGTGGAGCTCCTGATGAACAATTTTGGTGGAAACAGGAGAGTTGAGGTGCACATTTAATTCTGAGTGAGTTGGGCAGCTATGGTTTTGTTTTTGGATACAATTCGGGATAGCACCCGGACATCCCTTTCAGACAGCTTCTTGGTGGTATGCTGACATTACCCCGGAGACAAAGTGGCTCTTGATACATCACAAAGACTATATCAGAGAGACGACGCACCAACAATTTGGACTCTTTTGAACTCTGATATGTCACTCATAATGTTGTGTGCATTGCAATATTTTAAGCAAAACTTTGCTATTACTCCACAAATTAAACCTTCACTCTCTGCAGTTACTGGTGGAATGTGCAATCAATGGAGATTGGCCACCAGACTGGTGGCCAACACTAAATTGGCCAGTGTTTCAGGTTTATTGTCCAACCCCTGTATGTGTCACTTAACTGGGACAGAAAAGGAACCAGGATGCACTATGGGAAGAATGTGATCTAGCAGAGACAGTGTAATGCTTTGGGAATGTTCTGCTTGGAAACCTTGGATCCTTACCACAACGTACCACCGATCTAAACACTGGGGTAGACCAAGTACACCCATTCACTACACTAGTATTCCGTAATAGCAGTTCATGGACAGAAGATGACAAATTCCACCAAAGTGAACCAGGCTGGTTCAATAGCAAACCTATTAAGAACTAGCTTTGTTTTTCTCTGGGCTGAAGAGTCAGGTTATTACATCGCTGTATATGTCCATGTACGTCTCTACTTTCCCAGCAATGTTACTGGCAATGCTAGCTGCTAAAAACAAAAATAAATTAAAAATAATGACACAAAATGTCTGAAGGTGTGCTGTTTTGTCTGCCACCATGCTACCATGGAACTGTCTGAGGTGCAGAACTAGCTCCAGAACTGCTTCGTGGAAAAGGGATAAAAGAGACCAAGATGTTGATCTGGCCTTCCAATTTCCAGAATCGCAATCTGATCGGCTGTCTGTGCAATTTGCAACAAATCAGAATGTCCAGGATTTAAAAGACCTGATGGCAAAGTCTTGGAGCCAGACACCACAGCACACCTTCAGACATTTTGTGGAGTCCTGATGGTACAATATTAGACGGTGGTTTTAATGTTTAATGGCTGATTGCTACATAATTATTTTGCTTTTATATAAAACTTGCATTCGTTTTTAGTCTGAACTGTTTCTTGAAGAGCAACAGGTTGCATGCGTTGTAAACAGCAGCTTTAGTAGGGGGAAAAAACATTCATTTCTAATTGGATGCAACTATGTGATGAATCTTTTCTGCCTTTGTTTTATCGCTTTACTTAAATCGCTATATTGATTTCATGCTGCCACGTTGGCTGAATGTGTCCCAGCAGATAGGCGGTGTGGAGGATTTGCGATATTCACATATTCAAATACCTTCTCTGGGCATTTTCCATTCAGGATGATATTTGGACGCAGCAGGAGACTTCGATGCCAGAGAAGATCCTCCCTCCTGCTGACAGCCTGCAGCTGGTCCCTCATTCATACCTCCATTCTCCATCCTCTTGTTTTTTTTCATCGTCTCTGAAATAAGTCCATGGAGAAATGAAACATGTCTTAGTTGCTTTAATCTCATTTGGGGACTGGAGGGAGGGAGGAGGGAGAGAGGGGTGGGGTGGGGGGAGAAAAGCTGTGGGCTACCTGCCAGATCCTGAAAATACAGTCTACAGTGTTGTGTAGGAAGCGAAAAGACACATTAACTCATACAAGTTAATGCTGTAAACAAAGTATTTCAAGAGTAACAATTATAACAATTGAAATTTGAAGTGAATTGATTGGTCTAAAATTGGAATATCTTTCTTTTCTTGTGAAATTTGCTTCCTTTTTTTTTTTTGTTCTTGGACCCTGGGGATGATGATTGGCCATATTCCCAGCATGCACGTTTCCATCCTGCATAAATAACATGTTCGTTAAATTTAATTCAATTACCCTAAACAATATAAATATCCATATAAACATCATCTTGTGTCTAAGATAAATTTAATTTAATTCAATACTAAGCAGTGTTTGAAGTCTACTGATCACCCAGTGTGTTTAGCATGTGTGTGTGTGTGTCTGTGTGTGTTTCCACCTTAATCCCTTTTTAATGGGCATAAAAAGAAGATTCCCACAGGATCATCTCTACTCCTGTGTACAAAATGATAATAATTTACCACTAGCAAATTATACCTTCTAAATTATAGCCTTTATTTAACGCACATGCAAAAGTAGAACGAATGATTTGTGCAATTTTTTTTCCTTTCATTTTTTAGAGACCCAACTGTTGCTCTGGACATTTCAGTCCCACTTTCTCGCCGAACACTTATTACTTGTGGAGTGGATCATTCTCAGCTCAGCAGGGAACACTGACACTGTAGTGTGTGTGTGTTTGTGTGTGTGTGGTGCTGGAAGGAGTGTACTAGTTAAAGCCGTGTTGCTTAGGTTTTTAAACTCCAGAAACACTCCACCGACCGGAAATCCCCAGCCGGTAGCAGTGCTGTGGTTAGAATGGGACACTGATGAAGGCTAGAAGATGACTAACACACACTGTGTGTATGGAAAACATGAGCTGTAGTGTCTAAGTGTAATGTTACACCTACAAGGTGACTAAAAACCCCTAAGGTCTGTAATAAAATAAAATATATTTTAACTCTAAATAGATAATCATCATCATCATTAGGGTTCTTAATAGCACCTTAAGAGTACATGGAACCTAATGGAGATGTATATGGCTCTATGATGAATGGTCCTGAATGACACTATAAATGGTTCAGATTTCTTTTTCCATACTTATGAAGTGTTTCGCTATGAGAGAGAGAGAGAGAGAGAGAGAGAGAGAGAGAGACAACTATTACAATCCATCTAGGACCCTAACACCTCTCAAGGTTTCTTCCTAATATTATCTCAGAGAGTTTTTCCTTCTCACTGTTGATCCTCTGCACTATGATTTATACATATTTCCTCACACTGTCAAACTAATTTCTATATATATATATTTTATTCCTTACAGCTGGTTTGATCAATGGCCACTGTTAAAAGCACTATATAAATAAAACTGAATTTAAATTTAAATTTAAAGATTAAGGATCCTAGAGTGAAACTCTATCTATTAAGGTCACACAAGGTTAACCCACTCAATCTCTCAGCTTATTGATCATTCCTTTGAAAAAAAAAATTTAAGTACTTTAAATGATTTATGAAGTAATCAAGTGTTTTTTTGTTTGTTTGTTTTTATGGAAAAATTCTGGTAAATTTGATACCCCTTTAAGGGATCTATTGACAGAGGAAGTCTTAAAGGTTCTGGATAGGTTTTTATTCAATTAACTAATTAAAATCTTAAAAAGAACCCATAAGAACATATACATTGCAGTATTTGACATATACTGCAGAACTTGTTGTTTGAATCAGTAATAGCCATTCTGAATAAACATGACTCTAGTTTATTAGCCATTTATTCTATGTCAGTGCAGTTATTTTCTTAAACATAACCACTGAGAACTACCATTAACCCACATACTGTATGGGTTTGTGTATACATGTATGCTGTATTTCATGTGTATGAAACATTGCAAACACATTGATGTGTATGAAACAATGCAAAAACATTATGCCTAGTATTCTGTAGGTTCCACCTGAGGAGTTCCGGGCCCTCAGAGCTGGACTCCACAAGATCTCTGGGGTGTGCTGTGCTGTCTGGCACCAGGGTGTTGGCAGTGGATTCTTTGGATGCTATTGATTGCAGGGTTGGGCCTCTATGGATCTGACTTGTTTGTCCGGTGAACTTCATAGGTACTCTTTCGACTTGGGATCTGGGGAGTTTGGAGGCTGTGGTGCACTAAATATTCTGGTGCTCTAAATTTTCTTAGCTTTAGCTTTCTAGTTTTTCTGTGGGATCAGACTGGCTGTTGGTCCCTGCAGGCATGGGTGAGACTTGGGTGCCGATGATGCTGTCACCAGTTTATTGGTAGATAATTAATTGTCAATCAATATTAATGTGTTAATCTTTTGGCTGATCTGTGTATATATGACATCACGTTGGCTTAGTGGTTAGTGCTATATGGCCTTGGACTTCTAAGATCCAAGTTTGATTCTTGGGGTCTGTGTGCATGGAGTTTGCAGGTTCTTCCCATGCTTGATGGGTTTCCTCTGGGTACTATGGTTTCCTCCCACAGTCCCAAGACAAGCAGATTAGACTAACTGACATTCCCGAATTGACCGGAGATCCTACCACAGTCGTGAAAATGGGAATAAATTCAATGGTCACCACTGGCCTTTATGGTTCCTACAGATGGCCTAGATGGGTGAATGTTGTATATATGCAAAGAGCAGGAGAGACAAAGACATTTTGCACTGGAAGCATAGACGTTCAAAGACTTGCATCTGATGAATTGCAGGCCTGTAATTCTATAATTCATAGAATTCACTAAAATTTGTTGCCATTATTGTGACTTCTTTGTCCATTGTTTTGAATTGGAATAATTTATGTTATGATTTTATAATTCTGTTTCAATTTAAAGAAAATGGTTAAAAAGAAAACAGACTTCTGAAAAATGTTTTCGTGCTGTTCGAAGATCTGCTCTCAACACTTTTATTTTATGCCTAGGCCAGTTGTCAAAACAGTGTAAATAATGCATTAGGAGATAAACCTTTCTCACAGAAGAATCTAACAAATTTTAGTGCATACATTTTTATCTTAAATCTATACGTGTCTATTTACTGTACTTCATTCATGTCAGTAGACACGTATGTCAATAGACATGTATGTATTTAACAGTTTAGTGTAGATTTAAAACTTTTTTAAGATTGCACATAATTTGATCTTGAAGACAACTGATGTTAAAGATTTGTTTCACAGAAGAATGTAAATCCTGTAAAGCCTGTAAATTCACACAATCATTACATTTATATAAATTATGTAAAGGGTTGCATACATAAAACCCAATATTCATTACCTATTACTGTTTATTGTTTAATTTCATAAAAATGCACTGGATATTTTCTCTCAGCTTCATCTTGTCTTCTTAATAGTGCACTACATAGTGAGCACTACCTAAGTTTGATTTCACATACTAAGGGAGCAATGGGACCAGACCCCGGCTTTAGTTATTCACATGGCAGGGTAAGTGCGTCAAATCTTCTTGATAAAAAAAAAAAAAAAACACCGTGAAAGATTGATTTAAGCCACTTTTCACGCAGTGAAAGGAGAGAGGGACGGGATAAAGATGTTCACCGAAAAAAACGTGCTTCTTTAAAACACTCTTTCCATCCAGGAAAAACAGAGGGAAGCTCGACAAAAAGCTGAAGGCTTCATATGAACCACTATGAATATTAATCACCTTTTATAGTAGGATAGAGATTGAGAAAAAAAGGAGCTTTGGAAAAGAAGGAACAATGCATTAAAAGCGCACTGCTCTCTCTTTATGGGTGTAAAACACAAACAAGACGGGAGATGCTGAAATCCTGAGAAAAGATGTAGGAGAGCCTCTCAGGACTGGACTGCTCAGCTTTCTGATTTCTTACCGTTTTTGATTTTATATTTAAAAAAAGAACAGTGCGTTTTTGCAAACAGAAATGCAGCTTATTTTATTTTCGTGGACAACTCAAGACGAACAAATACTTATCTGAATCTGAATACTGAATAAAGCACAAATAAATACATTTAAAATTCCAAATAAATGAAAGAGGCATTTTTTATTCAGTTAAAACAAAAACATATTTCGGGATTTGTTTAAAAAAATAATTTGGAAACAAAATAAAAATAAAAAGGAATGTTTCACTGAATTGTGTGTTTTATGTGCATTAATAGATAATAATAATAATAATAATAATAATAATAATAATAATAATAATAATAATATCAAACCCTAACCCGACTTTCTAAACAGTCTTGAGGTTGCAGTTGTGCGACACCTGCAGTAAATCAAGTTGAACTTGTTCCGATATATGTGGGCATTTTCTTGCTTAAATATTATTTACGAATCAAATAAATTACAAGATAATTTTTAAAGCATAATTGCATAATTGTAGGCATAAAATGTCCATAAGGTTCCTAATCGTAGTCTCGGAGAGCCCCCGTCTTTTACATTTTCACATTTTTCACACTAATCAGCTAAGCGTTCTGGATTGAAAATGTTTAGAAGTTATGCAAATGTCTTATAACCACTGTATTTAAAAAGGTAGAATATTGGAAATTTTGAATATAAAACAAATACACTTTTGTTCGTTGAGTTATTGGTATTGTTTTCTGTATATGGGATCCTTCTAAAAGAGTACCAGTTTGGATGGTAAAAGGACAACCAAAGAACCTACTGTATAAACGCATTCATAATCTTGACAAACTGTAATTTTGTCTTTGTCCTGGAATGGTGTCATGTAATGTATATTTTTTCAACCTTCAGTATTTCAGCTGAAGATGTGAATAGTGAACAATTAGATACACCATATAAGGTAAACGATCGCCGAACAACATTTGAAGCTTTACAATGTAAGATGCATTCCCTGTCAAAAATACACACACACTAATGTTACAAAACATGTAGCTTTAATTGGACCACCAAAAATGATAAATGCAATTTTTAAAAATGTTTTATAAATATATACTTTACACAATTTCTGTACCGACAACATATACACTTTTCGGGAAAAAGGGTACTTGAGTTACTGGTATAATTTTCATATTCTAAATGAGAAAAATGGGTATAAATGTCCAAAAAACAAAATATCTATTTTTTTTTTTTCTTAACAAATATCATACAACTGTTGCACTTTTATCAAATGATCTTTCATTTGTTATCTGTGTATTACGTTGAACAAAGATGCTTACACACACACACACACACACACACACACACACACACACGGAGTTGTCCCTACCCCTTCAAGAGAACACAAGCCCATCAGGCACGCAGGGAGGGAGGGGTAAGGGAGGGCCATTAAGAGCTCATTAGAAACAGGACGCGCACATATAAGAGCCTGCTAGAGAGCCACAGGAGCTGAGACGGAATATCCCCTCTCTCTTATTTCTCTGTCCTGTCTTTGCATTTCCTCTCCAACCCACCGACATGGGCTCGGTTTTCCCCGCCGACGCGCTGAGGATGAAATCCGGCTTCAAGTCTCCAAATCTGTCCCTGTGTGAAATCATCACCTCGGATGTCCTGCACAGCTTTCTGTACGGCAGATGGAGAAACGCACTGGGAGAACAACCTCATCCTCATCATCATCCTCCTCACCCTCACCATCATCATCCTCAGCTTCATCAGGTCTCCGAAGAGAAGCCGCAGCATCCCGTCAGCAAAACCGCGTTCACCGCCGAGGTCCTGGCGCAGTCCTTCTCCGGAGGTACATCAGCTTCAGCATCTTTATTCCTCTATAACGCATCTCTGTTCCTAATCATGAGAAGCTCAGCTTGGTGTAACATCTAATTACCGGTTTTAGGATTAGATTTTCACTTAAACAGTTGTTTGGAAATGCGAATTCAAAACTCGTTTACGCACCGTGAGACTTCTCTTCTCATGATCTGTATGTCCAGGACTTTTTTGCTTACTACAAATAAAACTTATTTTTAGAAGTTATACATTTGATTTAAAAAACGTTCCGGTTTTATCTTTAATATTTTTTATATCAAATGTTATACCAAATAATTATATCAAATACTAATTCAGTAAAACTTACAGAGGATGACTCTTTCTCTAATATTAAGCGAAAATCAAAACGGCGTTTTAAACAAATGAAACTTAGAAACAAATGTATTTTTAATTTTATGCAAATAAATTCGAACATTTAAAAACATTTATTTATTCCTATTTAGCATATGTGGACTGACATGTACTGAGTTACATGAATTGAATGTGCTTTTCATTGTATCGTTTTAAAGTTTTTTTTTAATCATGAATTTTTTAAACAATATTTAATTTGTTACACGTGAATATGAAATAAAGTCGTTAGTTTGATTAATTAATGTAGTGTTAGATACTAAAAGTCCTGCTGTACTTTTATTATTATTATTATTATTATTATTATTGTATTCATAATATATAATTAGCGGACTAAAAATATTAATTGATTTTTGTAACATCTTTATTTTTTTATTCGTTAATTTCTTTTTAAGAAATTCAGGTGTGTGTAACAGCAGGATTAATAAACTGAAAAACTTTCTTACTAAACTAAGAAAGCTGTATAAAAACATTTCCGAGTTTATTTCTAATTTAAATATTTACACAAAACTTAATTATACACTTCACTGTCTAAAGAGAATACAACAGATCTGTCCTGAGAGAGAGAGAGAGAGAGAGAGAGAGAGAGAGGAAAACACCTCCAAGCCAGTAGTGGATTAAATGATTAAATTAAAACACAGCCAATTAACTCTTAATTAACATCTGCAGCGCTTCTGTGAGCGCAGCTGGATAGGCTACAAATGATCATCTGAAGAGATCAGTTCATTTTAGACAGGATTTGGGCTGTGGGATTAGGATTTATTCTCCATGCAAAAAAAAAATCTTTCCCAAGCTCTGAGTCAGGTTTTTATTCGTTTTATGCACAATAAAGAGAGGGAGAGAGAAAGAGGAAAAAAGAAAGGCAGTAAATGCATTTGGTTAACTTTGTGCTTTGACCTGAGAAACTTTCCACTCAAAAAAGAGAGAGAGAAAAAGAAGTTCCCTTTCTTTTCAAATAAAAAAAAATCATTCATCAATCTCCAGAATCTTTTCCTGCCTTGGCAGCTAATCGCTCCTTTTCTCCTTCTCTCTTTCTCTCTTTTCTTTCTTTTTGTGTGCTGAAAAGCTGGCTGTTCCTCCTCTAATGCACCATGAAGGCCATTTCTATCCCCATTCACACCATGTCAGCCGTCTAATCTCAGCCATTCTCTTGTCCAGGGGTTTGTTTGTGAAATTCGCGGCTCTTTTAAAACAAGCTCTGGTTTATTCACAGCAAATTGATGGCTACAAAGTTTCTTAAAAGGATAATGAATTTGGAATTAGCCGAGCCCCCGGTTCTGCAGAGGGAAAAACTAATGAATATCGCCGGGAGCCATGACAAATCGCTGGGCCTCGAGGAAACAGAGCAGCGTTTAACCTCTGATTTTTTTTAGACCATAGTCACGAATAAAAATTCTTCGAGTGGTACATGAAATGAATAAAAGCTCCTGAACCAGTCCTAAAGTACAGAGATTTCCTCTTCTCATACTCAACTGCGCTAGCCGGTAATTGAATTAATCACGGAGAAATACCCGTATGTCCAAATCAATTGGTGCAATTAACTAATTAATTAATTAAGCACCTAACTTACAAACATAAATAAATAAATAATCGGTGTGTTATTTGATGCTGGACAGCTTGTTGGGTGTGTAGGAATGTAATTATTTCATTTATTAATTTAAATTAAATTCGGTCATAAAATTGACAATGTTGCCAAATACCACAGCTCAGATCACCATTCCAATGTAAAAAAANTGTTTCCCATGTTATCTAAATAGCTTTTTTTCACTCTGTCCGGTCAATTCTGCGTATTAAACCAAGGTTTAAATAATTAAAATAAAAACATAAATTAAGAGTTAAAAAAAAACACAACCATAATTGTTTCATCGTTTATTTAACACGTTTCTAACAAAATGTACAAACGTCAAACAAAAACAAAACTTAAAAAATATTCTTCTATTTTTCTTTAAAACTGCAGTGTTTGCTATTAAATGTAACAATTTAAAAAATTGAAATCAGTTACAATAAAAAAATTGTAGTGACACTGAATATAAAGAAGTAACATTATTAAATAAGTAGGATATATCTGTGTGTGTTTAGAATCAATTCTTTCTTCTTTTTTTCATCTACTTTTCAGCTATAAAAGTTAAAAAGTTAATTTACTCCTATGCTATTTTGATATTTTTAATGCATTGCACTAAACTTCGTGTTTTTGTTGGCTTTTTTCACCTTTAGAGGTTCAGAAGTTGTCAAGCCTGGTGTTGCCCAGTGAGGTGATCATTGCTCAAAGCTCTATCCCTGGAGAAGGCCTGGGCATTTTCTCCAAGACGTGGATTAAAGCCGGGACTGAGATGGGTCCATTTACTGGCCGCATCCTTCATCCCCAACATGTAGACCTGTTCAAGAACAACAACCTAATGTGGGAGGTGAGACAATTCCTTACGCTATCAATTGGTTCATAAATTTTTTCCGTATTGTTGATTTCCAATAAAGAATCAACACCCAGAGTGTCTTAGATTTGGATTTGTAGGAATCACTGATTTGTCACAAATAAAGATTTTCTGTTCAGAAATTGATGTTCTGTTGTGGACATGCTTTCAAAAGTATTCATACACATGCATGCAACTTTTCCTCTTTAAATGCTTATAGGTGTTTAATGAGGATGGGACAGTACGGTTCTTCATAGATGCGAGTCAGGAGGACCAACGCAGCTGGATGACCTACATCAAGTGTGCAAGGAACGAGCAGGAACAGAACCTGGAGGTGGTGCAGATTGGCAGCAGCATCTTCTACAAGGCTGTGGAGGTCAGAGACACATTTTTATCAGTTTACCTTAGGGGACATCAATCTAGGGTTGTAATTCAGAGTTCCCGTTCTAGAATCAGTGCTCAAGTGGGACTTGTTTCAATTTGAAATAATTTATAGAAAAAGCTAATAATATGCTTCCTGTTTTTTGGACTAAAAAATCTCTTAATACACACAGGCATGTTTTCATCTTTGATTTGTTTAAATTTTTGATGGTAATCTATTTAAATTTTCTCTTCATTCAGACAATTCCTCCTGAACAAGAGTTGCTTGTTTGGTATGGAAATTCACACAACACCTTTCTGGGAATTCCTGGTGTTCCTGGAATTGACGACGAGCATCAAAAAAGAAACCGGAACGGTAAGCGTGATGAAAGAGACTGTGTGTGTTTGTATGTGAATTAAGTGCCTCAATCTTATTGCAGATTAACAATGGTCATTAAACTGACTATAATGCAGAAGATTATGATCATGAAATTCTCTTTGCAAGTACACCCTCTACTGGTGGTCTGCGGTATAACGTTTCGATCACGTTGAGTTCTGATGAACAAAATTATCTTGTTTCAGAGCCTCGAAACAAAGCTCTGATTTTTGCATGCATTGTCCTATTAAATCCATGCAGCAATGTATTGTATTGTTTTACTTACATTAAAATGCACCCCTTGTGTATAATCTAAAATAGGCATGGCCAACTTCAACCTTTTTTTTTGTTTGTTTTCCTAAATTATTGTTGTCCACACAGTTAGAATGATGCAAAAATAAATCAATTAAATGAATTATAAATGTTTCTATTATATGAAAGATTTTCGCAGAAGAGCATGATTATTATGTATATTACAGAAATAAATGTTGTAGAAGTATTATGTAATGAAAATGGTTGTTCTAAATATTTGTTCTAAAGAATTGCTCTAAGGAATTATTTTTTTGCAAAATAATTTTTTTTCTCCAATGATTTAACAATCATTGCATAAAACAAATGCAGTCTAATTTATGACGGAGTATAAATGTACTCTAGGGTTCATTGTTTTGTTCAAACCTTTTAAAAAACAGTTTACGAGCCTTTTATATCGTGAATTGAAGAAATGTATAACATTTTCATGATTTGTTCAAAACAAAAAAAATGTTCTTGTTTTTTTTTTTTTTTTTAATCCAAAACATAATGTAACCCCTTAAACTCCTGGATTATTAATCAAATCAAAGCATATCATACAGTAAGACTACCATGGGGGAAACAAACTTAAGAAATGAGAAAATAAATATCTAGAGATCAAGAGTCGAATAATTTGTAGATGAATGTATCGGTTGGTTCAAGCTTAACTCATCCAACGTCTCACCCTGCCATGTCTCCTCTTAGACGATTCACACTCGATCGACAGCAACCCCTCGAGCTCGCCTTCCTCCTCCACGTCCTCGTCGACGTCCAGCCGCATGCGCTGCGTCATCTGTCACCGCGGCTTCAACTCGCGCAGCAACCTGCGCTCGCACATGCGCATCCACACGCTGGACAAACCCTTCGCGTGCCGCTTCTGCAACCGCCGCTTCAGCCAGTCGTCCACGCTGCGCAACCACGTGCGCCTGCACACCGGCGAGCGCCCCTACAAGTGCCACGTGTGCCAGAGCGCGTACTCGCAGCTGGCGGGACTCCGCGCGCACCAGAAGAGCGCCAAGCACCGGCCAGCAGGCACATGTACAGACACCAGGCAGCCGTCTCCTGCCTCCCCGTCACAGATGGCCTCCTCCATGGTGCCGCTCGTGCACCACATAGCCACCATGGTGCTCTGAGGAACGCGAGGCCGAGGCACGTGACTGGCCATGGCGTCGAACAGTGTTGCACTTTTGCACTTCCTCCTCAAATGTTGTGCATCATGGGCTAAAATCAAATTCGATAGCCTTACACGCACAGTACAATCCTGGTTATGATCCGGACCACTTCGGGTTGCGGAAATCAGAGCTTTGGGTTCGAGACTTTGCTAGCTACGAGTTTCTCTTGATCACCTTACCTTGCTGTCTGCACAAGCACATGACCCCAACCTTCTGACCACCTTAGAGATGTTTTTTTTCCCCATTAATATGAAAACACAATCATAGAGGATCAGCGGTTGTTTTTTGTGATGCCTTTAATATCCTCTAATCATGTTTAAAAAAAAAAAAACAGTATGATCAAAGACTCACTTATTAAAGGAGGCGTTTGTAATTTTAGCACCCTCTAAAACGGCTATGTGCAAAGCTCTGACAACCGCGCCTTTTCTTATACCTTTCTCCTGTGTTGCCTTTCAAGGGTCTTTTGAGCGCATGTCTAGACGCTGTGGTCAGAAAATGTGTAAACAGAGGCCTAAAACAAGAATCACTGGAAAGAAACATCAGGACTTATATATAGTCGTGCTAAAAGACAGTGACGTAGTGGGTAGCTCTGTGGTGTAGCACCTCCAGATCGAGGGTCTGATTCCCACTTTCGGGGTCTGTGTGCCTAGAGTTTGCCTGTTCTCCCCATGGGTTTCCTCTGGGTCCTCCGGTATTCTCTCACAGTCCAAAGACCTGTTAACGTTGGTGTTTCCAAATTGCTCCAAGTGAGCCTCTACAAGATCAGCATTTTCTCGTTATAAAAAAAAAACAAAAACATTCACCACTTGCGAACTGCACCATAAATACAACCGCAAACTCATCCTCTGGCGTTTTTTTTTTTTAACCGCACAGACATGAGGAACGTGGCGGTCCATCAATTTCACTGTGGATTAAATCCACAGATCATACTAGATGCCTTAAAACCTGAGCCGAATTGTGTAGAGTATTTTACTGCAATGCAGATTTTCACCTCTTCAATGTGAGCTATACAGTAACAATCAGGTTATAAACAAAAGGATTACAGTCATTAAAGAATAATGTAGATGATGTGAATACGATGTGACTATCTATAAACACACACAGTTACAAAATACATTTGCTTACACAAAAGGTGTGATCTAAAAAAGAAAAACACTGTCTGATATAAATATGTTTGTACAGTATGTCTCGTTTATTGTTAATAAAATCAACTGATTATACTATATACACTCGAACTACATTATTTAAACCATCTGTCTGTCTATCCATCCATTCTGATCTTCAACATACGGTCACGCGTGTAAATGATTTCCTGATATTAAAAGCAGACTAATATAAAAAGCAAGCACTTAGACTACAACAATGAATATTTATCTTTGACCTCAATGTCATGTACATTATGTTGATTTTATTAATCCACTTACAGAAAGACTTAAAAACTTACTTTATATTAATTACTTTATATTAATTAAACCCCCCTTTTTAAAAGGAACCGTCTGGTCCGATACGTCTCTGGTAGAAGGAACAACCAGAACAGCCTTAGATGCTATACTCTTATACGCTCTAACCTTTTTAGATGTAAATTTAAGTTATATTTACAGACTAGAAAAAATTAAAATGAAAGAACCTCCCAGAGAAAGATAAAGGAATGGAAGAAAAAATTAATTAAAGACGAGTGATCTTTAAGAGGGGCTTAGTTGCCTTGCACCTCCAGGGTCTGGGTTCGATTCCTGTTTCTGTGTGCAAGGAGTTTGCATGTTCACCCTGTGCTTGGGGGTTTCCTCAGGGTACTCTGGTTTCCTCCCGTAGTTCAAACACATGCAGATTAGGTTAATTGGCATTGTCCGTAGTGTGTCAGAGAGCGTGTGTGTGCCCTGTGATAGATTGGCACCCTGTCCAGGATGTACCCTGCCTCATGCCCTAATTCTCCTGGGATTGGCTCCAGGCCCCCTGCGACCCTCAATACAGGATAAAGTGGTATAGATGATGATGAGTGAGTGAATGTTTTCAGGAGTAATAATGTAAACATTTCAGACTGGCCTCCCAGGAACTCCTTTACTGTGGAAATGTCTTGGAGCAAGGTCAGGACTGGCGATAACTCCCAGACGAGTTCCTGTAATGTGCAAGTTGTGTTGGTGAATGATTGTGTGTACAGTTCACACAGACAGATGCGTCTCTTCTGCAAGTTGGAGAAGAGTTATCCGTCTCAACTAAGAATCTCATCTTCTGTAAATGTCAATCGCTTTCATGCCTTCATTCAATAGACATTTCATCAAAAGTTCCGGTTTGAGTTGAACGCCCCTCGCAGTATACAGCTGTAAACATATTTTACAATTTGACTCAATCAAGCAGCTATTTATTTAATTAAATTAAAGCAAAATGAAAAAGTTGTCTGGTTAATTTTACATTTCCTTTTTCAGTTAGTCATCCTACGTTTTTTAAGCATTGCTTTAGTTATTATAGTGAAGCAGGGTGTGATATTTTTAAATGGAAGAAAGGCTAACAAATATTAACCTTAACAAGAAGAGAAGACTTGTGAGCAAGGCTGATATTTTAAATAACCTGTAGATATATTTAAATATCAGTACTTTCTTCTTCTGTACAGGTGTGTGTGTGTGTGTACATGTGTGAGAGTCAGGACTGTGAAGCATTTTGCATTTGTTTTTATTATTGTTATATGCATTTTTAACTGCAACTGAAACTTTATGCTTCTGGGAACTGAATATTTCTTGTTTTCAGGTTCTTTGGTTAAATATGTGTTCAGTGCAACTTGTAATATATGTTCATACTGTATATTTGTTCATGAAAGAAGCAAATAAAATATTTTACTGGACTACAGAACTACAACAGATAAAAAATAAATAAATAAATAAAAACCTAAAATGTAAAAACGAATTGACAAAAAAACACAAACGGTCTGTTTGCGTCGAGTCTGTGTGCTTGATGGGTTTCCTCCGGGTGCTCCGGTTTCCTCCCACAGTCCAAAAACATGCAGATTAGGCTAATTGGTGTCCCCAAATTGCCCGTAGTGTGTGAATGAGTTTGTACGTGTGTACGCATGTGTACGTGTGTGTATGTGTGTTCTGCTAAGGATTTGTACCCTGTCTAGAGTGTACTCCGCCTTGTGCCTCTTGGCTTCAGGCCTCCCACAACCCACAGAATACACAGGATAAAGCGATATAGATGATGAGTGAGTGAGTGAGCGAGTGAGTAATGTATGCAATTTTATGCATAAGATTAAGCATTCCTGCTGCCCTACGTGAAGTCTACTTTTAATATAATGTGTTCAGTATGCCACTTTTTGTTTCTTCTTTGCAGAATGTTACGGCTCTGTTTTTTTTCTTTTCAACTCTGTCAGCCATGTTTTTTTCTTAAATATTCTTTTATATTGCTTTATTCTGTATTACTTCTGGGCCTGGAGAAATTTAGGTTGAGAGGCGGGTTACACCCTGGGTGGGGTGCCAATCCATCTCAGGGCACACATTCACACGACGGGCAATTTGAGAACGCCAATTAACCTAATCCGCATGTCTTTGTCTTCGCAAATAAAACCCTTGACCCTTGATACTACCGCACCGCGGTAAAAAGTGTTCCTAATGCTTTTGCAGCGAGGTGTCATGTTCAAAGCTGGCCGCTGGGTGGCAGCAGAGTGGCGCAGATTTCCATCAGTTCACAAACTGATTATTATATTTATATATTTTTTTACTTTTTACAGACTATCAATTTTATTACACATCAGTATTGATAGGTTTTGAGCCCCTTAAGGGAAATCGGAGGGAAAACAATTGAAAGATAAATAACAGAAAAAAAATACATGAAAGTAAATAAAAACCTTTTTCCTATGATGAGAGAGTACAGTGTAGACAGGTCAGAGTAAGAATGGCTAGACAAGTACTTTTTGTTTTGTCTACTTCTTAGACCAAGTGTTTACAACCCAAATTAATATTTGTTAATTATTGACACGCTAATATAATTTAACCCACATTTATGTAGTGTATAATTATGTCACTTAATATTTAAAAATAATAATAATTTAAAAAGTACAATGGCATTAAAAGTACAATATTGCATTAAAATCCCTTTGTTTACATCTCAATCTTTTGTATGTGGCAAAAATTAAATATTGAGATTTCTCAATCTTAGTAAATGCTGATATGTTTTATTTAAACCAACATAAAAGTGTGATTAAGGCTAATAGTACTGCAAGTTCATCTGCCATATGCTGAAATGTTATTCATGTTATCAGAGTTTTCAGATCTCATAAAAAGGTCTGAGGAAAATTCCCAGCCCACTCTCATCTGAAAAGGAAACTGCACAAACTGACAGGAAGTTACGTTAAAATATCTAGAAACAGGCGGCCCAGTGGTGTTGTGGTTAGCATGCTCACTTCACACCTCCAGTGACCCAGTTCGATTCCCACCTCGGGGTCTGTAAGCATAGAGCCTGCGTGTTCTTGGTGGGTTTCCTCCGGCTATTCCTGTTTTCCTTCCACAGTCCAAAGATATGCAGATTAGGCTTATGGGTGTGCTCAAATTGCCCATAATGTGTGAATGACTGTGGATGGAGATCGCTTCGTGCCTTAAGTCTCCTAGGATAGGTTAAAGGATATACAGGATAAAGTGGTATAGACGATACGTGAGAGTGTTCAGGAACTGGGAAAGGGACATGCACTTTTCTGCTTTTTTCAAGTACTTGGAAGACAAATTCACAATGGTGCATGTACATTTCTGTTTTCCAGAATGTGGAATCTGTCTTCATAATCATCATCTGCTACAAACATTATTCTCTCCATAATTCCATTACTTATAAGCAAAATGCCTTCATAGCTGCTACCAGGCTACTTTTGTTTTAAGCTCCAACACCATCAACACCATTAATTTCACAAGGTACAGTGCCCTCCATAATTATTGGCATTGCTGGTTAAAATGTGTTCTTTAGCTTTTAAAAAATTCTGTTTTGTTCTAAATAACATAGGACCACAATGGAAAAAAAGAGGAAATTCAAACCTTTAATTTAGGTGCATTTATTCAGTGGGGGGAAAAAAATCCCACATTAAGAAATAATTCTTTTACATCAAATCATGGGTGCCACAATTATTAGCACCCCTGATGTTTAATACTTTGTACACCCCCCTTTTGCCAACAAAGCAGCACCTAATCTTCTCCTATAAAGTTTCAAAGGTTAGAGAACAGAGAAAGAGGGATCTTTGGCCATTCCTCTTTGCACAATGTCTCTAAATCATCCAGTGACCTGACTTCTCTCCTCTGCACTCTCCTCTTCAGTTCACTCCACAGGTTTTCAATGGGGTTGAGGTCTGGGGACTGAGATGGCCATGGGAGGAGCTTGATTCTGTGTGTGGTCAACCATTTCTGTGTAGATTTGGCCATATGTTTTGGGTCATTATCTTGCTGAAATACCCAGTGACAACCCATCTTCAGCTTTCGGGCAGAGGCCACCAGATATTGCTTTAAAATGTCCTGGTATTTCAAAGCATAACAAGGTTCCCAGGTCCTCTGGAAGAGAAACAGCCCCACAGCATCACCGATCCTCCCCCATACTTCACAGTGGGCATGAGGTGCTTTTCTGCGTACTCATTTTTTGTGTTCCGCCATACCCACTTAGAGTGTTTGTTGCCAAAAAGCTCTATCTTCATCTGACCTATGGACACGGTCCCACTTGAAGCCCCAGTACCGCTTAGCAAACTCCAAACATTTGCATTTATGATTGTGACTGAGAAAAGGTTTTTTCCTTGCATGCCTCCCAAAGAGCTTGTTGGCATGTAGATAGCATCTGATGGCTGTTTTGGAGACTTTGTGACCCCAAGATGCTTTCATTTGTTGCAGTTCTTTAACAGTGAGATTTGGAGAATTTTTTATTTCTCTTACCATCCTCCTCACTGTGCGTGGAGGCAAAATAAACTTGCGTCCTCGCCCAGGCTTGTTTACTACTGTTCCAGTTTTTTAAAACTTCTTAATGATTCCTCTCACAGTAGATATGGGCAGGTGCAGGCAGGTGGCTATTTTCTTGTACCCATTACCTGACTTGTGAAGATCGACACACATCTGCCTTACTTGAATGGTGTGTTCCTTTGTCTTTCCCATGTTGAAGAGTGGATAAGAGAAATGGCCTCTGTGTCATGTCATATTTATACCCCAGGGAAGCAGGAAGTGATAAATTACTAATTAAATGTTCCTTGATTTACTTATTTTTCTTACCGTTGCATTTTTCAAATCCTTGGATTCAGTTATTCTTTCCTATACTTGGAATTATAAAACTCCCAGGAAATCTAAAACTCCCCCGCAAAAGCCCAAATCTCAGAGTGGGCTTGGCCTTCCAGTGTTTAGACAGTATTATTGGGCTGCTAATGCAAGTGCATTAATGTATTGGAATGCATGCTCCTGATTTGTGGGTAAAAATGGATGCCAACTTAGTTGGTGACTCTTCCTTACAGGCCTTGCTGTTTTCTAGGTTGGCTAAACCAAACACCTTTGTTAACCCAAGTTATACAACTAGAGAATCAGAATTCTCAACCAGRTCAAGAAGGTGCTTAATATACCCGAGACTTCAGTTAGAACCGCTATCTGTTTTAATCATTCTTTCCTGCCACCATGGTCAGACAAATGTTATGATGCCTGTATTGAGAATGGACTACCATCCAATATTTTTATATTAATGGTAAATTTGCCTCCTTTGATCAGATAAGGGACAAATTCCAGCTTTCCAATTCACTTTTTTTTCTCGCTATTTATAAGTTAGGCATTATGTCAGACACAAAATTTTTAAAAACTTTGAGAATATACCAATTCAACATCCTTTTATTGACGTCTTGGTGCGTCCCCCTGATTCCAGAAAGTTGGTCTCATTGTATCCGTTTTCATCAGTCATGCTACAATACCCACTGATCATCTACGAAAGGCGTGGAGCAGTGAGTTGAGCATTGACCTTTCTGAATCCTTGTGAATTGAAATCATGGCCAGAATACATTCTTGTTCCATTAACAATAGACATTTAATTCAGTTTAAAGTTGTACACTGTCTTCATTACTTTAAGTCTAAACTGCACAAGATTTATCAGTCTGTTTCAGCTCAATGTGACAGGTGTMAAAWTTCAGAGRGTACTTTGTCACACACTTTCTGGCATTGTCAAACACTTGCAGGATATTGGTCACATATTYTTTCTTGGTTTTCCAAAGCATATGGCAAAGATATTGGTCCTCATGCTGAACTAGCAATTTTTGGTTGTTCAGAATCAACACTGAATCTACCTAAAGCCTTACAGTAATCTTTGATGCTCGGTATGAACACAGCCAAGAGGTTAATTTGAACAGATTGGAAATCTCACTCTTTTCAAAGGTGGATTTTGGAAATGGTGTTTATTATTCGGATGGAAAAATTAAGGTACACACGAACCAAATCCTTGCATAGATTTTTGCATATCTGGATAATGACAGGACTACTGTACATATTTAACTACTCATAGCCTACTGATGCATGTTGTACATTTATTGTATTGCCCTGGCAGCTTAGTTAGTTATTTACTTTTTAGTTTTATTTATTTATTTACTTTTAAGTGTATGTGCACAGTCGTTGAATTGTTACTTTTGTTGTGTGTTTTTTTATGTATTTTTTTAAATTTTTTTATTTTTATTAGGTGCTGTGTTAAATGTGTATTTATGTTTTCAAGTTGTTTGTTGTTAATAATGTAAAATTAATAAATATAATTTAAAAAATGTTCCTAGATACTCTGATCAACTTTGTAAACTACTGTAGAAATGACAGAAATACTTCAATTATATTTATTTTCTAGGACTTGTTAGGGGTGACAATAATTGTGGAACAGGTTATTTTATGAAAAATAATTATTTATTAGTCAGGGATTTTTATTTCCCCTTAAAATTCACTTTATATTCACGTTATATTTTTCTACAATTTTCAGGGTGACAATATGCTTCTGCAATAAAAACTGAATTTATTTTAAGGCTTTTAATACATCTTAACCAGGGGTGCCAATAATTATGGAGGGCACTGTAATTAATGAATTTATTTTATGAATGATCTGACATTGAATAAATTGTAATACAGAAATAAATAACCAGAACAGATGCAAATATTTGCACTTGTGAGTAAAATACGATGTTCTGGTGATAGCTAGCTAGTTGAGGTCATAATTTCTTATTAATTTATGGCTTAAAAGCATATTACTTACTTAGCTTGTGAAAAACTTAATGTTAAGGCTTAAACTGATGCTTCTATTAATGTTAAACATCTTCATATCGAAAACATCACATTCGTTTAAATTAAATTTTAGCTTTGTTTAAATTAAACATTCGACATTTGTTTAAATCTGTTTATCATTAAGTATAAATTATGTTTATTAAGCATACAAGTATGTGTACAAGTTGTAGCTATAGAAATGGTTAATAAATATGCCTTAAAGTCGAAACTACCGCAATAGCAGCTGATGTAGAAAATGAATCAACACCTTCTGGCTCTTTAGAATTAAGATGTGAGTGATGTGGTTTAGTGTAGATTTAATTGTGTTGACATTTTATAATACTTTTAGTGTATTTTCATAGATTTTATATTAGATTTGATACATTCTAACATATGGGATATTATCTAAAGTGGATGTTAAAGTGACTTCTTTACATAGAGTGTGCTACTGATGATAAAATCATAAATGTGATTTATTTCAACTTGAAATAAGTGCACAAGATGGCAAAATGACAAAAGAGAAACACTGGAGGAGAACGAGAAAAATTGAAACAAAGCAAGTTGTCCTTGGAGGAAAATGGGTTGTTAAACCCTCGGCAGCTGAAATAATCATGTGAAGAGGAGTATGTGTATGTGTGAGGAGAGAGAGAGAGAGAGAGAGAGAGAGAGAGAGAACTTTACAATGGGCATCTTTAGGTTTCATTCACATCTGGATCAATAATGGCCTTTTTGCACCAAGGCCATTGGTGTCCATATTGTTCTGCTGGTGATGCACATAAAAAATAGAAAGAAAAGAACAACAGTGTTTTTTTCCCTCAGTTTCTTGGATGCTTCAATCCGTGAGTTATTGGCACAGGTTTTACTCTGACGCATACCCACCCATTTCTCCAGTGGCAGGGGCACAGGGTTTCCCAAGCGCACTTTCTCAAGCGCTCAACAGCAGCAACCTGATGGTGGTATACCCTCTGGAATGTTTGACACTCCGATCACCAACCTGGAGCCTCAACCGCCTGAGCCACCACTGGGCACAACCCAAAATAATCACATACACTCTATCCATCCATCCATCCATCCATCCATCCATCCATCCATCCATCCATCCATCCATCCATCCATCCAAGAACCTCTGTAGTCCAACTAGGTACTGTAGAGGCCAATAGTGACCAGTGTATTTATTCCAATCCTGTTCGACTGTGGTAAGACCTCCAGTCAACATTCACATGCACTTTCACACACTACAGGCAATTTGGGAACGGCAATAAACCTAATCTGCATGTTTTTGTACTGTGGGAGGAAACCGGAGAACCCAGAGGAGAGAAACTCCATGGAAACCATGCACACAGACCCCCTGGGTGAATCGAACCAGGGACCTGGAGATGCAGGCGACAGTGTTAACTACTAAGTCACTGTGCTGCCATTCACACATACTGTATTAACTAATCCAAATCCATTTACTTACTGTATATCCTGGACACAACTTGGGGAGTTTGCTGCTTACTAAAATAATACATGAACTAAAATGAAATTGCACAAAACACTGCAATAGAGTTAGTGCACTCCTTACGACAGGTAAAAAAGCACCATATGTTAAGATATTGTCCTTCGTTAAGTTAATGCACCTTCATGACCTATTAGTCTTAGTTAATAAAGTTATGGTTAGTTTTGAAATTCTATTTATGTGTGCATGTGTGTGTGTGTGTGTGTGTGTGTGTGTGTGTGTGTGTGTGTGTGTGTGTGCGTGCGTGTGTGTGTGTGTGCATACACTAGATTTCTTTCAGCCGCGACCCAGCAGCAGCGTCTGAGTCACATATGCCCTTGGTGATGAAGAACAAATGTTCTTTCCTTTTCTCATTTTTTGTATACGACATCTTTCTTCATGTGTGTATGGGTTTGTATTATTATATATCTATTTTCAGGTATTGCATTATAGATTTCTATGGTCAGCTCCAGAATCATATCAGTCCTTTATTAGGTACAGGAAGTACCCGATAAAATTAATCATACACAGAATGATAACTCAATCAATAACTCTGCTGTTCATGAACATTGCCCTCTTTCTATGGCAAAATTATTGGCACCATCAGGAAATAGTTCATTCTGTTTACCAGTTAATTTTTACCATGTTTTGTATAAAGGACAAACAAAAAAAAAAGAAAGTTGAGTTGACCATGAATCACAATCCTTTTTTTTATTAATCAAAAGGCTTCATTTAAACTTTTAAAAGTCATTTAAAAAATGTTAAGTTTTGTGCCATGGTCTTGTTGGATTGTAAACGTCATCACAGCCTGAGATCCTGAGCACTCTGGAGAAGGTTTTCACTCAATCCTGTCTCGTTGGTCTACAGATAATTCTCTCGAACTCATGGATTTGTTTCCAATCTGACTTACACAATCCACTGTGAGACCTTACTGTGTGTGTGCCTTTTCCAATCATGTTCAATGAAGTGAGGTGGACTCCAGTCCAGTTGGAGAAGCATCTCAAGAACGATAAGCGGAGAATGCAACAAAGCACATATTTTCATGTTTCATGAATAAATATTTAAAAATACATTTTGAGATGCACTATACATACATTATCCTACGCCATTGCTTATTATTAAATCTGTCTGGTTTTATTGCTTACGGTCGAAAAGGGTATTGGTGCTGATTATGATAATTTTTTGTATGTTATACATACAGAAACTGTGTGTGTGCCAAAGAAGCTACTTCTGAAGTTTGTGCAACATGAAAGTGATCAATCTTGCTTTTCTGAAAATTAGCAAAAGTTGCTAACTTTTGGAGAGATGATTTTATATGTATCCCAAAATGGCCACTTTTCAGTGTTATACTGTCTCGTTTCAAACAATAATCATTTTCTAGTAGTATTGATACGACAATTTCTAGAAAAATTTCTAGAAGCATATGATCTGTAAAATTATTGATTAAATTAAAGCGTTTAGTACGAAATTAAATAAATTGGTAGCTTTTTCTTCTCCTTAAAATCTGTAGTGTCCGTAACCAGGTCATCTTAACAAGTTTAAAATAATACACCTTTTCAGGTTTAGACTTTTTTTAATGTGAAATCAAGTTTCATCTGAATGACAATTAAGATCATTGAAAGATTAGAACTAAAAAAGTTACGGACACTACATAAAAAGGAAAGAAATTGTATTTAGCAAATTTGTTTCATTTTATCTGATAACAGTATAAAGGTGTATTCATATTTACAATAAATGAAGCATGGATCAGGAGATAAGAAGCATTCAGTATTATAAAAAAAATAGTGTTATAAGATCCTATCTGAAAATAAATTCACCTGGCTGAGATGCTTTTTAGGAGCAATACCATGTTTTGGCCATGTACCTAATTTCTTAGGTAGATTTTTCTATTAAGTGAAAAGATCGATCAGAGGCCTACATTTAAAACCTAATTGCCAACCGATTTTTTATTCCGATCAGGCAAAAAATGAAAAGAGCTGCTGATGTGTCATTTGTTACACATGTTTTATATTTAATGTGAATCCATTAACACAACGGTACATGGAGTTCCACCAATCTGAGTCTTTGGCCCTTTTCTGCGTCTCTAAGTGTTTATGCTTTTTGTGTTATGGCCTGATGCTGATTGTGTTGATCAGCTCCTTAATATAATAAATGTGCTTCTCTCGCTATGTCCTACTGTATCCGGCACATTTATAAAACATAATTAAGGCTCGAGGGAGGAATTGATTGCTTCAATGTGTTGCTCATTAAAATGTCTTGAATGATCAAACAGCCAAAAATCATATTAGAACATTACATTGAATCCCACAGTTTTTGCTGCCTTGCATAGATATGAGCCGTTAGATGTGATGCATGAACGCTGAGAGCAATTAGAATAATACATGCGGCTGTTTGTGCGCATAATTGATTCATTTCTGATGCAGCTAATTCCGCACACGCCAAATGACATTTATTTATTTGATAAACTCTTTCAGCTGAAAAAAAAATTGAGAACTGAGTGGCTGAATCAGAGATGATTGCTGTTCTAAGAAACATAAAAATTACACCTGCTCTTAATTTCTTTATGTCGTACATTCTTACTTTTTCTCATAATAACAACAAATATACAGTTTGTCGGTTGTTTGAGGAATTAAGAAAGTAGAACATTCTGAGAATATTAGAAATACACTTACATGCACTTCATCCTCTCTGTCTGTGAAATTTTAAACACCTTAATCATTGGGATTGGGGTGTCATTCTCTGGCGCATTATTATTAATGTAAATTATTTAATTAGTGCTCTTCATCACACATAATATGTGCGTCATGAATAAAGTAATCCATGCTTTTCTATGTAATACATTTTCTTTTTCTGAAATTTCTCTGTAAGGTAAATTTCAAACCTAAAATTGTTGCTGTTTTTGGTGCCAGTCTGGGAAACTCTTGCTGTTATGAATTAGAAACTATTATAATTTCTTCAACATTTATTGGCCATTTAAACATGTTACATAAAAATGTGTCAGCTCACTTCTTTGTTTTGATAGTCTAGCGTCTAGGTTGTAGACGTCTTCAGGCAGTAAAATGTTTGTTAAAATCATTTTGTATGGAGCCAGTTAAATAGCAGAAGTCGAGACAACATTAGAAATAACCTATATGCACTGCCCTTGGCCCAATGTGAGAACACTGACAAAACTATCAACATTTTGCCGACGTTCGCCCAACAACGTTCTGCAAAATAATGGCAAGGTTTAAAATTGGAATTTAAATTATATTGCTGTAGCTTTGTGCAGCAGGCTCTCTCAATGAAGCCATCACGTCAGGAGCTCATATGAGTGCTGGTGACCAGTCTAGTACATAAATAACATTGGAAGAACTATATCTCTAACTGTGTTCAACTGTGAACACTGGCAAACAGAATAGAATAGACAGTGAAATCATAATGTTTGTATATACTGTAAAGAAATTGTATAATCATGACTACAGGCTACTTTATGCAAAGTTTCTGTTATAGGCTAAATATCGGAAACAGACAAAAGTTTAAAAATGTGTCTACTTTTGAAGCAACCAATTTCCACACAGTAGTTACTATATGTAAGTTCTTACATTTATTTATTTGCCATACTGATTTTATTACTTGTAATCCATTTTAGATTGATGGCAGCAAAATAGCTAAGGTTTTTACTAATTTACATGATTGCAGGACAGTGTATTTAAACTGCACTTTTGGATGGTATGTACCCAACAATCCAAGAGAGATGGAAGGAAGTAAATAATAATAAAAAAATAATAATAATACAAAATTGGACAGAAGAGCAGTTCACTTTTAGTTTCGAGAATATTTCTTCTTTTCATTATTTTGTCCTCTGCTATAGAAACTCTTAAGCCTCCTCTCCACTCATATTTTTTTTCTTCTTTAGAGCTGTTTTTAGGGCTAAGATGTTCCGTGAATCATTTTTTAAAAATCTTTACTAAGATTTAATCCCAAATTTAACGGGAAATTACAAGAAAATGTTTTAATTCAAAGAATTTTCTTAGAATTTTGTCACTAGGAGCAACTTTTAGGCTTAAGAAGCTGTGTGAATACGGGCCCTGAAGTCAAGCTAAACACAAGCTAAAGTTGTGTGCCTCTTTGCTCCTAACTAAAGGTGGGTTCATATTCCTCCAAATAAGATGAAAATACCCTTGAGTAAGACATAAGAGTGTTGAGAATCTGTGGTGATAAAATGAAAGGCACACAGTTATCAGTTTTGCTGTAATATGATGAGAAAAATGTTCAGCTATGCACTATTATGCTATCATGCTAGGCTAATCGACCTGTTGCCAGTGAATACAGTAGCATATGGAGCCATAGCGAGGTTGGAACCATACGGATTGTTGCCATAGTAAATGGTTAATATACAGTACAGAACATATTGTTTTGCTGATGCAGAGCCACCTGATATAAAATACTGTCTGAGGCATTGTGTACTTTGTTTGTATGCATTTACTTTCATCCACCTTGCTGAGAGAAAAAGGGAGTTGTACTAGGAGTTTATGTTGTACTTTATCATCACAATGGTTACATATATTATTTTAGTTTGTAATAATTTTATCACAATTAAAATTAATAAATAAATTTCTCAAGATATAAATGTGTTTTCTTATTATTGGTGATAATGAAAAGAGCCTAATTTCTAATTTACAACTTTGCCATTATCTACAGAGTTAGCCAAAAACATTACACACACTTCAGGCAAAGAAAACTAGTATGATGTATATTATATTAATATAATAATAATACACAATTATCATAATATTATCAAATATCTCAATATATAACGGATAGCAATACATTTACTTTTCTTTAGTTTTTTAGTTTTTGACTCTGTATACTGTATGTGGAGTTTGCATATGTCTCTGTACACCACAGTGAATTTTAAATAAAACAATTATATTTAATTCAAAGGGTTTGACAAAAATATACTTTATTAAAAATTTACAAATAACCATTTTCTAAAAGCGTCTCTATTTCACGTGCTCAAAAGTAATCGGACAAACTGAAATAAATATAATTATTTTTAATACTTAGATGCAAAAGCTATGCAATAAGTGTCAGAACGGTGGAACATGTGGAGAATCTTTGTCAGGACTTTTGCCAGGTTTAGGTGCAAATTCTAATTCAAATTATTTGCCTTAAAAAGGGCTTTTATAGTCTGTCTTTGGGTCATTATCCATCTGTTCTGTGAAGCATTGTTTTATTAATTTTGACTAAATCTGAGCAGAACGTCGAGCGCTCAACACTTTGGAATTCATCAGTAAACACCAGCTACCCAACTCAACTGGCTGCCACACGTCCATGCCATGACATTTCAGGACCTGGGCCCTTCCTTACCTTCTCCATCGTCGTCTCTTCCCATTATTCTGGTACAAGTTAATCTTAGACTCATCACTCCAACGAATCATGTTCGTGAACTCAACAGCATGGCCAGATTTTTTCCTCCAAAGTTTAATCTGGCATTTCTATTCTTGAGTGTTCCTAGAGGTTTTCCGCTTGATGCATTTAGATAGTGAAGGTGTCTTGTGATTGTAGACGTTCTCACTGATACCTGTGCCTTCTCCAGAGTGTCCTTGACTGGGTAGATGTCAAGATGTGACTCTTATTCAGGAAAGAATTCTGCTATCATCAACATTAGTTGATTCCACCTCTCTAATTGGTCTTGTTCTGGTCTACCAAATGTGAATGAAACATTTGAAATAATTGGAAACTGGTCACAGCTGGTCATAAAGCTGGTTATACGCTTCAGCATTTATTTAATTTGTCAAAGTTTTGGATTGAAGCTGACAGTCGACGCTTCAATCACATCTTAGTTGCTTCATTTCAAAACTATTGTGGTGGTGCATCGAAGCAAAAATACACAACCTGTGTCACTGACTAAACACTTAATAGTACATTTTTGGTTTTCTTAAAGATATCGACATGTTTTTGGTATCAATTTAGTTGCAAAGACATCTGATTGCAATTTCCAGCAACATACATTTTAAAAACTTAAATCTGTAATATTAATAATCGAAACAAAGTCTGTGATTTCCTAATAAGCGTCATTTCACTTTTCTGCACTACTACAGATGTACAATCCGCCCGGTAAAAAGACTTATTAGAAATATTAGTCATGTGACCTTTTGCTCTTTTGCAGCCGTTATAACATACCTGACCTTGGGATGACGAACAAACAGAGAAACAACCTATAAGCACTTGAAGGACCTACAGGATCCTATACAGCCTTAAATGAATCATATAATAATGTTGCATGCACTGACATACATTTTGTTCTTTATTCTTATTGGCAAAAAGTTAAAACCATGTCACATATCTTATATGACACTACTTGCAGTATTAACACAACTGTTAACTCAGAATGAAGCACAGGTTGGGTATTTTATACTTGTTTCATTTTTTATTTTTTTAAAATAAAAAATAATGTAATAATTAAAACAGCAATTGAACAAATATTTTTAAATAAAATTATTTTGTTACTTTCCATTTTTCTTTGAATGTTTTTTTTTTTTTTTTAAATCAGTTGGTTCATCGGGAATGTTTTTTTTTTTTTTTTTTTTTTAAATCAGTTGGTTCATCTATTGAAGGGCCAACTTCACGAGGACAAGGTTGATGATGTGGAAGGGAGGAGTAACCAATGGTGACGGTGAGTGGTGTTTGGTATAAATATGGAAGAATCCGGAGAACACGGAGAAGCAGGGAAAGTCCAGTGAGAGACAGACGTCCGGTTTAAGACGCGACAATGGCAACCTGGGTGCTCTCTCCTCTTTGTGCATTCGCAGTTCTCTCACTTTCCTCTGCGTGTTACATCCAGAACTGCCCCAGAGGGGGGAAGCGCTCCCTTTCGGATGTCGTCCCTAGGCAGGTAAGTCAGGGCCAGGGATGTGATGATGAATCATTTGTCAAATGGTATTGCGATACCTGTCTAGTTTAGCCATAATAATATGTTTTTGTGCAAAAGAATATATTTTAGGGAGATTTTTAAAAAATGCAAAAAAATATGTAAAAATATTATATTATGTTGCAGAGTATTGATCTGCTGTATAAAATATTGAAAAAATAAAAGGTTTTCCTTTGGTGAAACTCTAGTCTTGTAGTTTCAGTATTTTATATATAAAGCTACAAATCATGGCATAAAGTGTCCTGTACAACACTATCTGTCTTGATCTCGGTTTCCAGTGTATGGCGTGCGGTCCTGGAGATAAGGGTCAGTGTTTTGGCCCCAACATCTGCTGTGGAGAAGGACTGGGCTGTCTGATCGGATCTCCTGCGACGGCTCGCTGTTCAGAGGAAGAATATCTGCCCTCACCCTGTGAGACTGGAGGAAAACCGTGTGGATCTGACGAGGGGCGCTGCGCCGCGGCGGGGGTGTGCTGCGACTCCGGTGACCTTTCTGTTTTATCTCATTTAAAAAAATTTTTTAAATAATTTCTCTTGATCCGAATATTTTAAAAATATTTGTTTTTATCATATTATATATAAGGTAATAGTTTTAATACAGATTGTAGCTGGATCATAAAATTATATTGTGATTATATTTAACTATACATCTTTGCCATCATTAACTTTATTGTATTTATTTTTATATTTTTATTTAGAAGTCAAATATTTACTAGTTTTACATTTTGATATTTCTATACTTTTAAGTTCTAGCTTTATACTAATCCATTCCATCCTTTTTTTCTTTCTTTCATGTAGTTTAACTTTTCGCCTTTTTTCCTATTACTTTATCGATGATCTCGCACACAATTAAGTTTGGGTTCCTGTTTCTCCATCTTGCTGTGCTGATGATCTCGTCGTGGTGTGTTTGTGTGTGACCACAGTCGGGTGTACTCTGGATTCAGACTGTGTGGATGGGAGTGAACATGAAGATATGGCTGAAAGGAAGAGCTTCCTGGGTGGGTCGCAGGGAGAGCTCCTGTTGCGCATCCTTCATCCAGGGAGGGCACGCGGTCCATTCTAAACTTCTACACCTACATCCT
The DNA here is from genome assembly GCA_003987875.1 of Clarias batrachus. Taxonomy (NCBI): domain Eukaryota; kingdom Metazoa; phylum Chordata; class Actinopteri; order Siluriformes; family Clariidae; genus Clarias; species Clarias batrachus. The sequence goes on from QMIH01000283.1 coordinate 783,119, forward strand.
TTAACAATAACACTCACAGGGCCTGGATAAAGGTTACACACACATACTCAGTGTATTGCTGACAGAAGTAGATCCTTTCTTTTTACCTAAAACATATGATGCACAGCTTATACAGAAATATGCACTGTATATCTATCTACGTGGAGTGTAAATACAGTATATAGTCAATAAACTGCCATTGGAACACGTTGGTCTCATTAATTTGTGATTCATACAACGGTAAAAAAATAAAATCAAAAGATTGAAGTTGAAACTTGAACATGTTTATTGTGAACTTGTTTGTTTGTCGAACTTAAATCTGTCACAAATTTAAATCTGTCTTAAAGCCATGCACTGAAACAATACACCTAGTTTTTTTTCTCCATTTTCTTTTTAAAGCCAAACATGTGATCATAACGAATGATTAATTAACATCACTGGTAGGATTGATGGGACAATTACAAATAAACAAAAACAAAAAAACATCAAAGAGATCATATATGCACTGACTTTTACTTTTCAATTCATATACAATCAAAAGTCTGGTAAACTTCATGAGGTGAGACATGCTGTTTGTGGAAATTATTATTCCAATCACTCCCTGTAGAGCATTCCTTTTCTTTTTTGAGTAGAATTCACCTTATAATAAAAAATAACTCAACAACTTGAACATAACATTATCTCATCCGTCTGTGCAAATCTGACAGGAGCAAAGGAACATCTGAACAGGCGAAAAAAAAAGTAAATAATAATAATAATAGTGCAATTAAAAAGAAACTGGCCCCAAGTTACGGATCGGGGATAATTATTATGGGATGGATGTAAATGGATTTCACAGTGAAATATCTACGACTCTCGAGTTCGAATTCGGCTCACTCGGATTCACCTTATGAAAATACAGATATGACACATGAGATTACATTTCAGGTGCTGCGTCATTGCGCGGACTGATGAGGTATACGAGGTCAGAGGTCACAGTAGCTTTGCCAACATCCTTCTTCAAGCCTGAAAACAACAAAAAAAGTCATTTTGGATGTCATTATGTGTTGTTAATTCATGGACAAGCCTCTCTCTCAGCTGAATTGATGCATTAGAAACTGCAACATGAATACGGTTTGGTTTGGTGAACATCCTGACCATTTATGCTCATACTCACTTCCACGTATACATACAACCCAGTACACATTTAGATCTCGTTGAGCTGGACAGCTTTTGCGTTGTATGTCATGGCTTCTACTTAACACGAAATTGGTTATTTTTGGTCGTTTGCAAAAATGCACCCAATCGATTTTGATGTACTTCTCCTAGGGGATTTGTATGATCACCACCAAACCAGGCCTGTGTGATCTTAATATATCAAAGATGCAAAATTGTGAAGGGATTTTTGATATCCCAAACGGATCAGCTGTGATGATCATACTGAATTGAACTTATGCCGAAAAGTGGTTGATAACTTTATGTGACATTAAATTGTATGACATCACGGTGAATTACATCATGGTGTGAAGCTTTTTTCCAGCATCATGGCTTTTTGGAGGTCTTAGCATTAAATCACACAGATCTTGTGGTGCATCCAGGAGGTGATGACGCAGGTGCTTGGGCCCGCTCATCGTTGCTTGCAACTATATTAAATCTTGTTCGTATTGTCCATGTCTACTATGTATGCCTTGTGAGTTAGCTGCCTTTTAGGGCAAAGGCATTGAGTCAATGTGAAGTGAGAAGAAAATAAGTCAAATTTAAGACATCTTGCATTATTCGGAGTGTTATACATTATACATTGTATGTGTTTATATAGTGATACTGTGTTTATTAGGTTGCCAAAATAGTGGGAAACCAAACTAGTCATTTAGGTAGATAATCAAGTTTAACTTGTCATGACCAAGAATATGCCATTAAAGGGTAGGTCTTAGGTAGTGTGTTGTACCTCATGCTCCTGGTTGTTTGGGAGATGATCGCAAAGTTGTAACAGTTGTGCTCCAGCCTTAGTCTCCAGCTCCTACACATCATACAAACATAAATACATGGTTAACATTTATATTAATGTAAAAAAAAAAAAAGATCTGGACTCAAGTTATATTAAAACTTATAGGCTTATCAGGGCTTTCTGTTCAAGGCTACTCTCTCCCCAGTCACTGCTGTGCAGGTGTGAACGTGTTACACCCGTTCATTAGTAACTGCGGTGCGAGCAAAAAATTTACAATCCACTTGTAATTTGCACAAAAGTAGATCAGATTCGTGTTTTTGTGTGATGTGAGGGTGAACCTGTTGCTGGAACAACTCACAGAAGATCATAAACAGACGCATTTGGATATCTGATGACAGAATTTGGAGCGAGAGTGGAAATTTCTTAAAGTGAATCATTACTGGTGACGAGACAGGGATTCATCACTACAAGCCTGAGAGTAAACGACATAGTATTCTGGGATTACTCAAAGGCCAGTAGTATTGGAACATTATCAGGAAAAAGGTTTAATAATAAACAGTGCTCATTACAGTGAGACACTTATTGAAGAGCTGAAGAGTAAACTTCAGATTAAACGCAGAGAACTGATATCCGAGGGCATCATGATTTCAAGCGACAATGTACGTCCGCACAATCCTGCTCACACTGTCGACACTTCAAAAAAGCATCCTGCCTATAGTCCTGATCTCGCTCCCTCAGACTTTCACCTGTTTGCTCCCTGAAAGCAGCCCTACGAGGATGAAGATTTACTTCTGATGAAGAAGTGAAGACAGCGGCGCATTCAAGGCACGCAGCTCAGCCTGAAACATTTTTTAATTAATGAGGGAATATGAAAGCTTATTGGCAGATGAACAAAGTATATTGTAAAGCAAGGAGATTAAGTCGAAAAATTATGAATCTGTTTTTTCTAAAAGTTAAATAAAATAAACTCTACAGCCAAACACTACGCCTGGATTTAATTAATCTAAGAGTTAAGAGACATACACTAGATAATTACTGCAGTGATTAATATGGTTCAGCTGGAACTTATTCAAACCCTAACTGATGCAGTGAGGAGCTTCTCATTCCTTAAACCAGACATATCCTGTGGTCGTGGAACAGATGTTAATCTGTTTCAGAAGCGGCACTGAGAGAAAATTAAGATCAAATTAAGTGATATACTTGGTGCTATATTTTTCTTTCTTTAATGCCATGCCAGCTTCTACGGCTATATCCGTGGGGAGAGTCAGTTTTCGTTACTCAATATTAAAACTACACAAGATTGTTTAAGATTCATTTTCTTCTAAGAACTTTAAAACTAAATTTGGATTTACTTGTTTAGAAACTTCTTCAAAAATGTCAACAGAAAACAAGTTACTCACAGGTGTAAAAGAACTACAGTCCAATAAAGGATTTTATGGACAGAAAGGTTTTTACATGATGATGATGAACACTGTGGTAATTTTTCTGTTGATAGGAAAAATGCGTGTGTAGCTTTTGAGTGTCCTATTCTGCACCTTCTTTAAATGACCTGATTCCAACGATTAATAAAAGGAAATACATGGGTTTTTTTTCCAACATCGTGATTTAATTCATGTAGTTTGTTATTTATCCGATTCTGACTGGCATTCATTTTTTGCTGTATACATTTTAAATCATAAATCTGTGAAAGGTATAGAGAGCATTTTATTATTATATTTAGATAATGCTTCTTTGGCGGTTTTGTCCGATTGCTCATTGAAAGGGATTCCAGGTATCTGACAGAAAATTATTATAAAATTATTGGATTTAAAAAACAATAACTTGGTTAGGATTTCGACGATTGTTGGGTGATCTGTTTTTATATTTTCTAATGCTTGGAGATTTTGATTTTGTGTCCATTATTATTAGGAAATCCTTTCGTGATGTGGATTCAATGGATTTCCAAGCCATAAGCAAAGTAATTGGCTCTCCAGTAAAAACTGAACTCTTGGATGCGTAAAACCTTGCAGCAGGAGATTTGTTGCCAAAGCTGCTGCTACTTTTAAAGATCTTGATGATGTCACCAATGATTATTCAGCGTAGTGTTTCAACTTGGCGCATGACTGCTTTTGGCTAAAACTCACCCATTCGTTAAGCTTCAAGACCATCAAAGAAGATTCATGAATTACCACAAAAACATGTTTTGTAAATGCTCAGTGTGTTCTCTGTGTTTTATGCATCAGGACTATCAACGTACCTGAAGTGAGATTTAAACTATTGCTTGATCCTTGACTATTGCAATGCTTTAATATTTTTTAAACAGAAATCTGCAAATCCTGACTCATGCTTCTTTTAATGTATGCCAAAAAAAAACTGTTGTGATACGGGAAAAAAACAAACAATAATTTTAAAGAAAACTTTAAAGTCAGTTCTGTTATCTATATATTTTGTATATATTCAATATATATTCAATTTTGTATATATTCAATTATCATCACCACCAATAACAATTATTATCATTATTATTATTATAATGACCAGTAATAATGTAAAAGATGATGATGATTTAATAATTTGTCGCAGTGAAATGATTTTTTTTTCTTGCTCATGGGCTCAACAGTTGCAACTTGGCAGTGCTGGGGCTCAAACCGCCGACCTTCCCCTGATCTGTAACCTATTGTCTAAACCGATTGTGTCACCACTGCCCAGATATAAATCTGAGTAATTTGAGCTAATGATGGACTGGAAACTCCTCAGGCTACCTGAGCTGACCGTGACCCACCTGCCCATCCCGGCTGATCTGCACTTTCTTGTTGTCGTTCCAGGGGTTGAGGATCTGATGAGTGACATGAAAAGAGAGACTCTTTTTACAGATCCATTCTACACTGAAGATTCCCCCCAGACCGGTAGCACCCCAGTCTTTACAGCGCTCTGAGCCAATCTCCGAAGTCATCCGAGCATAACCCTAAATAAATAAAGAACACGATTAACACAAAAGATTAGCACGAGATTAGAAATAAGATTGCTTATTAGCGAAGGCGAAAAAAATGAGGAAAGAATTCCTGCATTATCTTAATCTCATTATGATTACATCAAATTACGTCTTTTGAGTCTCGCTGCACACCTGGAAGTGTCCGGACCCTTGAACGGAGAAGATGAGGAAGATGGTGCTGCACTCCTGGAAGGCTCGGTTGAGTTTGTGCTCGTTGTTGGGCGTAGTGGACCAGATTCCCCGCTGCTGAGAGAGTTCGATGTTCCTCAGATTGCTGCTCTTCATGATAAAATAACGCACTGAAGGTCTTTGCTTTTGTAATGGTGATTTGGAACCATTCTTCTTCTTTAATATCACACATTAAAAAAACAAACAAAAACAAACAAACAAAACATGAACAGATTAAAAAGTTGCTCAGATGAAGGAAATCTATGGAAACATCAAGGTGAAAAATGAGGCACTCTCAGATCCTAAACTGTTTTTATTAAAATTGCATCTGATTACTAATAATTTTCCACTACTCATGGGTCTCATCACGCTGAATAATGACAACCATTAAAACACCCACAAAACTGGGTTATTCCACATCTCCATTAAGCTTTACTCTCCCATATACAGGTAGTCCCCGACTTATGAAACATTCGAGTTACAAATTTCGGAAGATACGAACGGACCGCGGTTCTACTTCAGGTTTGATCACGGAAGTAGCTCATGTGTATTGGACAAAACATAGACACTGCAGTGCACCAGATACGAATATTTACAATTATGTTAAATATTTTCAGTGTGTAAGTGAATGTATAAAATGTCTATAGTCCTGTATATTGTATGTGTGTGCGCGTGTAAGGGTGCGGGAGAAATGGGTCGGCCTCATCTGTTTCAATAAATCAGTCCGGGAGCACGATAGAAAATGTCCTGTAAAGCTGTCCTGATGGCGAATGATCCTAATTTTGGAAAATCCAATACAGTGGAAAACAGCTCTGAGACAAAACAGCATCCGGGATTCCCCTCGCGATTTAAAGGCGCAGAGACAACACTGTTACATAGTGTGAAATTAATTTCATAGGCACGATTTATGGTTTTGGCCACAAGGCGGCAGTGTGGGAAAAGGGGACAGAGATTTTGTCAAGTGGATTGTCTCAAAGGCATACAAGACTCACTTTGTCGAACTTAACAACAAATCCAAATTACGAACATGCTCCTGGAACGGAACTCGTTCCTAAGTTGAGGACTACCTGTACTTACAGTTCAAATTAGGAAAATCCATTGCTTCACACTTCTTTGCATATTTAATGGTTCAGAGTGAATTTCATTTTAGCTGAGAGGTGCGAATTTCATATTGAAATGAATTTATTTTAAATGCACACTGTTTACTCAAAAAAGAAATCTAAAGGTTTTACTTACCACAGATAAAGGTGACCTAGCTAGTACTTTTATTGAGGAAGAGGAAGAGGGACTAGCACAGGGACTGGAGAAGTTGGGGTTGTCTGACTTTATTGGGAGACGGTCATCAGTTGAACGTCTGGAATGGATGGCACCTTTATCTCTTTGGCCCTTAGACTGAGGGATAGATGATGAGACTTTTGGAGACCTGGGGAATAAAACAAAGTTTTTTATGATCTAAAAAAATTTGTTAAAAGAACACAAGTAAAAGTTTTTTTAAATTTGCATTTTGAAATTGACAAGCCGAATTCCGAATAAATTTGACTTAAATGAAAACTAAGAGAATTTCAAATTCACATGAGCCAATATTTTATTCATAATAGAGCACAGAGAACATAAGTGTTTAAACTGACTCACTCACTGAGCTCATTTCAAATTTGATGCCTGAAAAGTTGGGACGGGGGCATGTTTACCAGAGTGTAGCATCTCCTCTTCTTTTCAAAAAACAGCTTGAAGACACCTGGGTATTGAGGTTATGAGTTTCTGGAGTTTTGGTGTTGGAATTTGGTCCCATTCTTGCCTGATAGAGGTTTTCAGCTGCTGAAGAGTTTGTGGTCAAATGTTCTCTATAGGTGAAAAATCTGGACTGCAGGTAGGCCAATTCAGCACCCGGACTCTTCTACTACGAAGCCATGTTGTTGTAAAAGCTGCACTCGTCTGACCATGGAACACTTTTCCACTTCGAAACAGTCCTTTTTAAATGAGCCTCGGCCCACAGGATACGACGGAGCTTCTGGAACATGTTCACATATGGCTTCCTTCTTGCATGATAGAGCAGTAAAGCAGCTACAGATGTCATGGCAGATTGTGTTCGACCGACAGTGGTTTCTGGAGGTATTCCTGGGCCCATTTAGTAATGTCAATGACACAATTATGCCAATGAGTGGTACAGTGCCGTCTGAGGGCCCGAAGACCACGGGCATCCTCTGCCGTGACCCATACACACAGAGGTTTCTCGTTTCTCTGAATCTTTTGATGATGTTATGCACTGTAGATGAGATTTGCAAAGAGTTTGCAATTTGACGTTGAGGAATGTATTTTTTTCTTTTTTTAATATATATTCCACAGAATCTTTTTACGCACTCTTTGACAGATTGGAGAGCCTCTGTCCATCTTTACTTCTGAGAGACTCTGCCTCTCTAAGACATACCTTTTATAGCTAGTCATGTAACAGACCTGATGCTAGATGCTCTCCCAGCTGAACCTTTTCAACACTTGCTTTTTCAGTCCAGTGCTTTTTGTTGCCCTTTGCCAACTTTTTTGAGACTTGTAGCAGGCATCAAATTTGAAATGAGCTCATTTAGTGGATAAAAGTGTAAAATTTATTAGTTTAAACTAGGGATGCACCGATACCGGTATCTGGTATCGGCCTCGATACCACATTTTCTAAAGTACTCATACTCGTTAAAAGTCCGCCGATACCAGGGACCGATTACACGGTCTGAGAAATGTCTATGTTTGAGCGGCGTGTAAGGGGTTAATCACAAGCGCCGAGTGCACGCCCCCAGACCCCGGATGCAGCTCAGAGTGGGGAGAAGGCGAGGCGAAACGAGACATGTCAGCCGTGTGGAATTATTTCAAAGTGAATGAAGACAACAAAACAAAGGCGGACTGCAAATTGTGCTCAGCGAAATTGTTAAAAATCATGTTTTTATTAAGTACTTGGTATCGGTGAGTACTGAAATGCAAGTACTTGTACTCGTTTTCCAAAAAAGTGGTATTGGTGCATCCCTAGTTTAAACATTTATGTTCACTTTGTTCTATTGTGAGTAAAATATTGGCTAATGTGATTTGAAAGTCTTTTTGTTTTAATTTTATTCTAATTTAAAAAACGTCCCAACTTTTTCAGAATTCAGGTTGTAGTGGATTAGCCATCCTTATAAGCATTTTGTCTTTTTGGAGTTTTTTTTCCTACCTGTTTGGTGTATGAGCCTCATGCTCCCTGACACTCCTATTCCCGCTATTACTCCTCCAGCTGTCTGACTGATGCTGTTGCTCATCTGGAGTAATGGCTTTGGGTCTCTGGCCGACACCCGTGGGTTGTTGCAGGCCAGCCGCTTGCTCTTCGGCACTCAGCACCGACACCACGGCCCGGATCGTCGCCTCGTCCAGCTGGGACCACGGCTTAGAGGGGCACCGGATCCTCCTCAGGAACAGGCTGTGCCAGCGCTGTCTCAGCTGGAACACTATCGACGCCATCTTTAGAAATGAGAGGAAAGGAAATCAAATACACTGAAGTTCCAAATCATCTACATAAATAAAGTAAAATATAGAAGGATGGAGAAACTAATAATATTCTATAATGAAAAGTGAAAAGAATAATTACCTCTTCATCCAATTTGAAGTTAAGCCACTCGTCGATCTTCATCTCAGCCAGCTGATCCGTATAGCCAACCTCACTTTCACTGTCACTGCTTTCGAACTGGAAATTCTCCGCTATACAAGATGAACACACACATACAGCCATGATGCTTGTACATGTACACCTGAATACTTGCAGATAAATATATAATAATATCAGCAGAGCCCTCTAGTGGCAACCCACAATAACCCAAATCCTGTAAAGAGGAAAAAAGTCCTTATTCATTTGCAACATCTCAAAGCTGATATTGCTTTTCTTCAAGAGACCCATAATAATTATAGAGGGAAAGGAAAAATTTACTGTAGTGTGTAAAAACAAGAAAGATGTACAGTAAATGAAGTACTGGTCAGCACCACTGTTGTATGAATAAAATCAATATTTATACTTTTTCTTTCATACTGTAGCTCTAGAAATTAAAATGTGTCAGAAATGTCTGGAATATCCTGGTTGATCGACATTTACTATGGTACGTCGGCCTCACGAATTTTCCCCTTAAAGAACTGAAACTTTGCAAGAAGCATTTTCACTTGGACTTACATCCGAGAGCCATTCCAAACTGCGTCAGTGGAAAGCCAAGAGAAGCGAGTTTACATTTTGTTTTAGTGGGTTGTTTTGCATCGGTCCCAAGAATGTTATCAAGGACAACATTTCAAGAAGAAAACTAAGCCGCTTTCAGTTTGGTTTTTAAAGCAGCCGGTGTCAAGAGGAATCATAAATTAAGGGTAAGTGAGGTTTAAAGTATATTTATTTTCATATTATACTTACTTTAGATGCCTTGTCTAAACGTTTTGATTGCTTTATATGCAAAAATATGATTATAACTTTGAAAATTGCGTAATAATTTTGGGTGACTGGAACGGATTATCTGCATTTACATTATTTCCTATGTGAGAATTTTCCATTAGAAACTCTCCTAAAGAACGAATTAAATTTGTATGACGAGGTATGCGGTGTCTGGAAAAAACTTCCAGAACAGGTGTATGATTCAATTTCGATCGTTTTGGTGTTTAAGGCTTACCTGTGGAAGGTGGAGAAGGTTCCAGAAGCGCAGAGCTGGGCAGTTTAGCACGGCCTCCGAACACAGCCACGGTGAGCGGAGTGACGGCAGTGCAGCAGCGCACGCTGGCTATCCTGTGCGCGCGCGTCATCTCGTCATAAATCAGCCAGTCTGTAGGCAGGGCCTGAACTGCTGCGGCTTGGCCATTCGCTGGAGGAATCTGTTGAGAGACGTGTGTCATGTGACCAAGTCAAACGTACACACTGTCCAGCATTTTTAGAAAAAAAACACAGAGTGTGCTTCTATGGTTGCTTGAACTGACCTTCTTATATTGGGGTTGGCTCAGGACGGATGTAGGGTGGAAGCGAACCTTCTTCTCTTTGGCGCCTCGGAGTGTTTGTTTGTCTTTGTCCATGTGGATCAGGTTAGGGTACATGCCTGCCACGAGGGCCGCCTTCACCACGGCCCAGTTCTCGGAGTTCAGATTTACATCCCGGATATCACTGCAACCACGGGCGCGAACAAAACCTGAAAGCCAGAGTACATTTTAACTTGATAAATGAGCGAGGTCTTCACTAGTCTTGAGTAGTACCCATAGGCTTTGTCTTTTGGGATTCACGGAAAAAATTCCGGGAAGCAGAGAGCAGTGATTTCCTTAGTGTGTGTGTGTGTGAAAGTAGTCCTACACAATAACCCCTCCCTCCTCCTGCCTCTCCTAACACTTGTCTAAAGTGCAATAAAAAAGTGCAAGTTCATTTGTTTTGAATTTTGTATTAATAATTTTTACATTCATATTTTTGTGTGTGGAACGAATCATCTGAGTTTCTGTTATGTCTTATGGATTAATTCTCTTTGATATATGCTTCCTTTGGATTACAAGCACGCTTCAGAAACAAATTATGCCCTCAATCCCAGGTTTAACTGTACACTGTGTGAAAAGACAAGATTAGTTGTTTCAGTTCCAGGCTGGAACTTTATATGTTTGGCTCGTGGAGTGTTGTTAGTGTGTACCTATGGCACGAAGCTGGCCTAATAGGTGGGTGCGCATCTTGATGATGATTTCCATAGTTGCCTGTGACAGGAAGTTCTTCTCACAGAAAGACCTCTCCCAGCCGTCACTGTGGGCCTTCTGCCATGCCTGAGATATGAAACACACTTTAAACATTGGAAAACAAAAACCTTGGATAAAAATACTTATGGATTTATATGGATATCAGGTTTCTTAAAGGTGGATTAGGCTTAAACTTGGTTGTTTTATTTGCTTGGTTGCTTTTTTTTTTATTTTTATACATGTACGGGTAGTCCTCGACTTACGAACGAGGTCTGTTCGGGAAGCACGTTCGTAAGTTGGATTTGTTCTTAAGTTCGATGTAGTGAGTCTTATGCACCTTTGACGCGAATATACAATGTAAAGCGTACCAATCCACTTGACTAAATCTCTATCCCCTTCTCCCACACTGCCATCATGTGGCCAAAAACTGTAATCGCCTCTAAGGAAATGAACTGTAACGGTGTTGTCTCTGCGCCTTTAAATCGCGAGGGGAATCCCAGACGCCATTTTGTCTCAAAGCTGTCTTCCACTGTATTGGACTGTAAACAACTTTGTTGAGGATTTTTCCAGAAATTAGGATTATTCAATATCGGGACAAATGTACAGGACAGTGATTTTCTCCCGCACACACACATACTATATACCAGACTTTAGACATTTTATACATTTACTTACACACTGAAAATAATGTATATAATGGTAAAAATTGGTATCTGGTGCACTGCAGTGTCTTTTCCTGGTACAATCCACATGAGCTACTGTGGAAATTCATAAATCTAATGTTAGTAAGTCGGGGACTACCTGTACTTGTCCAGGTATTTCAATTTCTGTGTGTGGCATTTCTGTTATGGTGCTACCTAGATCTGTCTGGAAAACAGTCGGTGTGCATGTGTGTGTGCATGTGTGGCTACCTGAAAAGCCCGGAGCAACGCCATGTGGTCACTGAAGGTGTTGGCAGCAAATGATCTCCTGCACAGCATGGCGGCTCGTTTTTGGGAAGCCTGAGCTGGTAACACAAATGGTTCTCTGTAGGACAGCATGCACGCGATGGTAAGGATCGGGTCCAGGCATTTGAGCACCACTGCACATAATACCATCTTCCCCAGGTGTGGCTCCACTGGCAGGTCAGCTAGGTGGTAGCCTAGCTCGGTCAGGTCCTCTGATGGGTCCATGGCGTCTATGGTCTTGGGAGGGACAAACACAGGATTTGAGGTGCATCCAAAACTAGTGCAACATTACGAGGAAAATGCAACCTTGAAATTCACGTCATTCAGATCCGTTTTGTGAGGAATAAAAAGTGTTCCTGGGACAAGGGTATAAAACGAGCACAGTAAAATTCCCCCAAAAGATTAAAATACTTTGATCTCGTCTCATCTCAAGTATCACAAAATCATGTAACATAGTAAGATGATTAGTTTTTGACTGGACTTGATCTGTAAATCTGGCTCCGTCGGTATTCAGTGACATCACATCAATAGCCTAAATAGTTAATCAGTACAGAGGAACAGTGTAAGGTGACATTTCATCTAGAGATAGTTAAGTGTTCATGGGTAAATAAATACCTTGAGCATCTGTACAGCGTTTTTGACAGTGATCAGGTGTGGTGGCTCTGGGGCTTTGGCAAGGAACTCGGCAATGGAGCAGGTAATGGGGGCCAAAAGTTTAGTGTGAAGACAGAGTTCCTGAGGCAAATACAGACAGAGACAGGGAGCAAGAGAGATATAAATACTTCCTCACTTCTGAATCATTCAGTATCACAATTTATTCATTCTGGACCCAACTTGTGGCTTAGAAGTGTGCAACTACTGGAGAAATGCAGAACACACACGCAGTGTGATTAAATACCTGCAGAGGCATACGCAGCAGCTGAGGAACCTGAAACTCCAGCATGTTATTGAAGCGCAGCCGGCTGAACAGATGGAAACAGATTCCCGGCCTGCAACGTCCAGCTCTAGGACAAATAAAAACAGACATTTCTTTTATTGTTTTACTGTTTTTATTTTATATTATTATTATTATTTGTATTTTTTATCTCCTGATACATATCTGTGTTCCCTTTCTGTGTATTTCATTACTTAATTAAAAAAATTTAGTCCACATTTGGCATTTTGTACTTTTCTAGGAACCACTTGGTAGTGGATAGGTGCTATATAAATAAAGATTGATCTATCGATTGATCGATTAATAAAACGGAGAATGATTGTGAAGCCTGTTCGCTTTATTTCTTGGATGTTGTCAGGGCGTTTGATTGGTATTTTAAATGTTGGTGTGATACTGTATCTCAGGGGATTGTCAGGATGGCAATGAGATGGGATCTTCATCTGAAAGTCACGTACCATTACGCTTATAGCAGTATTAGCATTACATTCAACAAATATTGTATTAAAATGCCACAGATGAATAAGTAAATACAAAAAGAGTTATACACCTTCCTTTCCGCTGCAGTGCACTTGCTTTTGATATCCACACCATCTTAAGCATGGTCACGTTATTCAGGGAGTCGAAAGCTTTCTGTTACACACAAGCACCAAAAAATTTTTTTAAATCAAATTTTGTACTTGAAATTTCGATTTAGCAGCATGTTATAAAGTTACCTCTTTAACTTTTCCGGAGTCGATTACAAACACGACATCGTTGACGGTGATGCTGGTTTCAGCAATGTTGGTCGAAAGAATCTTATATTGAGGAAAAAACAAAAACGGAGAAATTACCAAAATAAGGTGCTTTAAGTTATAAAGAAATGCATTATGTTGAAGTGTCCAAAATGTAAAAAAAATAAAAATAAAATAATAATAATAATAATAATGTGCTCTTACAATTTTGCGGACCCCACTTGGACTCGGTCTCAGAACTTTCCTCTGATCCGAGGTCTGCATGTTGGAGTGTAGCATGAACACCTGGTACCTGATGGACGATAACACAACGTTACAGGTGCACTACACGCAAATAAAATTATGCCTATTAGAATTGAAGTGAACCCTGAAACTTAACGCGCCTGTGCTGATGATCTGCGAATCTTTTATCGTCATAAAGGATGCGGTCTCGCAGTCCGACTATCTCATCGTATCCTGGCAAAAATATCAAGACGGCACCTGGGGACAAAGAAAAGTGCAATTCGTATAAACATCAGAATTAAAAGTTATTCATGGCACAGTTTCCAGTAACACACCAGAATACTAGACATTTTCCAGGCTGCAATGTTCAGCCTGAAAACCGATATAAACTCTGAAAGTGCATTTCTCGGGTGGTGCTATGCTATCTGTTATGTTCCAGCTAGTTTGCCTGATAACTCACAGTTAAACATTCCTGCTTTCGCTTCCCAGAAACTCAACAATTCAACACTGACAATTTTTATCATGCAGAGTTTTTGCGCCTCCAAAGCCTCGATCCTCATCTTTACCCTCACCTTCATCAGAGCTCTGACAGATGCTGAAGAGAAGGTGAATGATGAGGTCCAGGTCCACCTTCTCATCGTCAAAACTGTGGTGGTAAGCCTTGAGCAGCTCACGGTCCTGAGTGCTGAGCTCCCCGCTGGCTGCCTGCACCAGGGAAGACTCGTCCAGCTGCCCCACCTCACACGACGATCTGCACAGACGTGCCAAACGAAATCCGAAAATAGAACTTTATTTTTTCCAATACTTAATATGATGGTTCGTGCATGTATGTATAGAGTTCCCTTAAGATTCTGCTTCCCCCCTATGATATGTAGTTTGCATTTATAACTTTACTAAATAAAGTTAGTTCCCAACTTACGAACGAGTTCTATTCCGTGAGCACGTTAGTAAGTCCGATTTGTTCTCAGGTCCGACAAAGTGAGACTTGTACACGTTTAACATGAATATACAATGTAAAGCATACCAATCCACTTGACTAAATCTGTTCTCTGTCCTTCTGCCCTCATGTGGCAGTAATTGTAACTAAGGGAATTAATCTCACACATATCAAATACAACAGTGTTGTCTCTGCGCCTTTAAATCTTGAGGGGAATCCCGGACGCCATTTTATCTCAGAGCTGTTTTCCACTGTACTGGACTGTGAACTCTGTTTTATTGAGGATTTTCCAAAAATTTGTATTATTCACCATTGGGACAGTTTTACAGGACATTTTCTATCATCGTGCTCCCGGACTGATTCATTGAAACCGGTGAGGCCGACTCATTTCTCCCGCACACATACACACACATACACACACATACACACACATACACACACATACACACACATACACACACATACACACACATACACACACATACATACACACACATACAACAGACCGGACTTTATACATTTTATACATTCACTAACGCACTGATAATATTATAGATAATTGTAAATATTGGTACAATACATGTGTGCTACTTCCATGATCGAACCGGAAGTAGAACTGCGGTCTGTTCGTAACTGTGGAAAATTCGTAACTCGAATGTTTGTAAGTCGGGGACGACCTGTAAAAATGTCAACACCTAAAATACTGTTTTAATTACATTTGAACTTCTTTGTAATTTTTTGGGCTTCAATCGTGTCTACGTCTTTATGGTGCAGAAAATTTGTGAAACCTCTCGAAGTACTCACATGTGTGACTCCAGCAGATCTACAGCTTCAGTCTGGTTAAAGTGCTTGGCCCAGTCAAGAGCAGTCCTGGAAAAAAGAAACTCAACAATTTAACATGTATTACGCTTAAATTGTTCTATACCAATTGATTCTAATTGGTCAGAAAGTGATGATTGAAGTTTTGTATATATCTATAGAAGCATGACCTTTGTTAGTTTCAGAGGCAATATTAATATTAACGCGCTTTAAGGCCCAGCACAAATGGATTCAATAAGGGGATGTTTATTTACAGAAGGAGTCTTCAATGTCAGCTCTTTGATACAGCAGTCAGAGGTAATAAATCTGTGACTACATTTTTGAGATCTTTAGGAAGGAGGAGGTTTGTTTTATGATTTCGTAGTAAAACGACATTTTTGTTTTATTAACGTTGCGGGAGCTGCTAGAACATACATACTGATCAGCCATAGCAGTAAAACATGGTACGTGACATTAAAGTGACGTTAAAATAAATGCCAGAAGCTAATGTGATTAATCAAACCAGGCCGCCTTCTACCTCTACTCCATGGTCCAGTTCTGATGCTCATGGTGCCTAGTTACTTTCGTTACTCAGGATGGACACTCTTTGTTCTTCACTGTTTGTTTCTATCAGATAGCTATTTTAAGTTCAATAATGTTTGCTATAGTAAATCGTCTGTGGTTTCAGAACCAGCCTTCTCTCCCCAGAAGAGACCATTGATGATACTTCTGTGATCATGACCATGTTCAAGTTCACCAAATGTCCAGTCTGGTCTTGGGGCAATTTTGGATCGGTTTTGACCTCCGCACACTTGAAACGTCCCATATGACCTGCTGTTTGGGACTGGATTGATAAATATATGTGCATACACACTGATCTACAACCATCCAGCAAATTTCAACACCAAACAGAATTTTTTTTTCTTTCTGCACAATATTTAAATCATTACCTACTATTTGCACAAGGACACTTTCTCGTCTCTGCTGCTACTTACAAGAAATGTTGACTGTTTTTAATCTTTCACAGTATACTGCATTGTGTCTTATTGTGTTGCTCCTGTTTGCACATTTGCATGGCACTTTATGTTAAGTCTTGTGTATAGTAAAGCCTTTTGTACAGTACTTTAGAATAGTTTTTGTTAATTTACGGTGTCAATTACAGTAGGTTTGTCTTAGATAGTCAGCTGATTAGGTGTCCTAGTAAGCTAGTTAGTTTCTGTTAATTTATGTTGGGTGAACAGTATTTAGTACCTGTAGGTCCTGGAGGAACGCTGTTTTGTTTTACTGTGTACTGAACTGTACTGTATACGGTAATAAAAGCCTAATTGATTTGACTTGTTTTTAATCTACTCTGACCCAGTCATCTAGCCAGCGCAATTAGTCCCTTGTCAGCGTCGCTCAGATCTTTACACTAGTCCATTTTTCATCGTCATCATCAGTGGTTTTAATGTAATGGCTGATCTGTACAGGGTTTTTTTTCATGGACATTCCACATTATAACCATAAATGTTCTTTATTGATAACAATTTTTAGTGTTGGCTAATTGCTTCAGGATAGTGTAAAATAGAAATCTATTATAATGTGGTAACAATATGTTCCTATAACAAAATGACTTGTTATTCCCTACACATACAAAATGTTCTCCTTAAGACTGGTTTAATTCTTTAATACTATATTTATATCCAGGTTGACCTTGGTCCTCACCAGCCGTTAGAAGATTTAGCCTTCACATTGGCCCCCATACTGAGGAGCTGCTCCATCTGGCTGATGAAGCCTCTCCCTGCGGCCACCATCAGGGGTGTGGCACTCGTTTCGCTGTGCATGTAGTCCACTTAACAAAACAAACAAACAAACGTGACACACGGTTTGTCTTTGATTAAAGTGCGAGATTCGATCTGTAACCACCGTACCACTGATGTTCTCGCTGACGATTAGGTTAAAAAGCTGCATGAAGGCATCGGCGTCCTGCTGCAGAAAGATGCTCGAGATGCACGAGTCCATTTCCTTCAGCAGCCACGGCTCCAGGGAGGACACGTCTTTCTCACCCTGGCAGAGAAGACGAAGAGATTTGTATTTATTTATTTATTTATTAATAGATTAAAAATAAATAATTTATTAAAATAAATTTTTAATTTACTGGCTGATATCAATATCCAAAAGGAACGGCGCTTGCTAAAGAAATTACCATCTGGCTGTAGACACTGTCCCCTCCGCTGTCCAGAAGGTCAGCTTCCTGTTGGAAACTGGCAGACTGCCGGTTTTTCTGAGACGCTGGTGGGGATACGTCTGCATGGACCTTGCACCACTCTGTGAGAGACGTCTGCTGCTTAACTTCTGCACAAAACACACAGACACACACAGTCACACACAGTCACACACAGACACACACAGACACACACAGACACACACAGACACACACAGACACAAAGGGAGATAAAGCATTTATAGTAGATGACACTATAAAAAGAAAGTAAAAAAAAAATATATATATATAGATATAGATATACATAAGGCATTTATTCAAAATACACAGTGACTTCATTGGAACAGTTGATATTGAGATGTATCTGCAACTTCTGCTCTGTAAATCCTTCATAACGGCTCTAATCTGAGGTGCCATTTGTTAATTGGTGATTTCTGAGGCTGGTAACTCTAAATGAACTTCTCCTATTTTATCTGATAGTTTTGAAATCCCTAGTATTGTCGTAGAATGCAGAAAATAAAATCACTAAACAAAAACAAGGAAATTTGCAAGTGCTCCCAAACTTTTGAGCCGTGCGTGTTCCCAGGAGTGAAAAGGGAGTTGTGTTGTGTGGTTGTTCGACGGAAGAAAAGTTATTCATAGTTGAGTAACCAATTCTGAGAGAGAGCACCGAGTGACACAGCTGTTCTTTGGAATGTCACCGCTCTGGTAGTGTACCGTGTCACATTTACGTGGGCAAATCATCTCCTTTTGCAGGAGTCTGCAGCAGATTTTTTTTCCGGGATATTTTTGAGAGTCTCACTTCGTCAAACATACTTGCATTACGCAGACCATGGTAAATCAACACTAATAGTGTGCGTTAGTTTCTTTCAGGAGATGACACAGATGACAACAAGGTGATATGATATTGTTTGTCTTTTCATTTCAGTACTGTATATTTTGGCGCATACTGTAATAAACCAACATCACTGAAGACATTTCCAAAATGTATTGTACTGTACTGCACGTGGTCTTCTTCTATACAGAACCACTTCTAAATGATAGTCATGAAAAAGAGGAAACTTTTCTCCGCTGATGTTACTTGCACAAAAAGAAGGCTTAATATCAGGTGTAACTCACCTTTTTGCATGTCCGCCTTATATTTGGCCATCTCCTTGTTTGTGTAACCAGTGGTCCGCAGAATGTCCTCCAGGAAAAGTGGTTTGACATCAAAGGGCCGTCCTTTGACTTTAAAAAGAGAAGAAGAAGAAAAAAAAACAAAAAAACATGGCATCAAATCACGCACACAACAGTTTGTGGACATCTGTACATTACGCACTTCTGAGTTTTTATTTATTTATTTATTTGTTTGTTTGTTTTTAATCGTGTTTCCCCTGTGAATAGCGTGTGGGTATGTCCCGTCTCAGGTCCTTATCAGATAATGAAGCACGTGAAAGACGGACCCTCTCCTTGGTTTCATACAGATTACATAACCTAAGAATATTTGATCGAGATGGCTGAAAACACACCCTGTTCATTTCCTTTATTTTTATAAAAACATAATGTTTTGTTGATGTTGTAAGCATACACGAATTAAAGTAGACCCTTTACATATTCAAATGATGCATTACGCTTATGTGTATGATCAAAAATGACAAAGCGTTTTAAGTTCCGGAGAAAAAAAAAATTAATAAATTAATTGCAAGTGATCCTGCCAGAGGGTTCCAATTTCCCAGGAGATTTACCATGTTTGGATGAGGACAGGAAATCAAAGACATCCTTCACGGCTTTTGACTATATACTGTAGCGTCTAAATGATCTGTACAATATGTCGGTACAGGTAGGTATCCTGTAAGGTTTCAGAGAAAGCTGCCTCAGGAGATATACATTTTTATTTATATCCTGGCTAAAGTAGTAGGTCAGATATAATCCTCATGGGACAAAAGCAAAAGCCATGATGACTAACATGGGAGTGTAGTGGACGAAGGTTTGTGCAACAGGTTCAGCACGCCTGGTGTAACTTCATAACATCAGTTTAAACACACTCAACAAGTGTGAATGTGAAATATCTTGGAAATATTGGGCTTTTCATGATATTTAGAGCCCAAGCACTGTGACATCAGCCCTATGTTGTTTGATTTTTTTTTTAGATATATTTCCAGCATCCGGGGCTGTTTGGGGGTCTTAATATGCTCAAAAACATGTGAAAATCAGCACACAGGGATGGAATCTGCTGCCTTTAGGATGCCTGAGAGTTTGGACATCATAATGTAATTCTGTGCTTTTTGAAGGTTTTGACATAAATTTCTCCCAGTTCTAAAATTCTAAGTCATAATGGTATTTTAGATGCATGTGAACATGTTTAAAAATCACACAGGTTGTGTGGTGCACTAGGGAGGCGATGGCGCAAGGTGCTTGGGCCGACTCATCGCTGCTTTTTTTTCTGGCACAGAATGATTCTACATTAAAATTACAGACATTGAGGAACTGAAGAAATTAAAAAAATCATTCTTAATTAAATAATTCTTTGTTGCTCAAAGTGCCTTTTAATGTGCCAAGCCCAATGCATCTCAACTTCCTGTTGGTGCCGTTGGTTGCCTATAGCTGGTCACTAACATGGTTTGTTTGACAGCACTCACTGGATTGATCATCATGGGGTGTAAAATGAAAAAATCCAAAGAGCATGACAGATTTACGCAAGTCAGAAACATCTCTGCAGATTCTGAGATCAGTTTAAACAACTGTACAGATTTCTGGGAGGTGGAGTCGCTTTGTGCCAAAGTTTGGAACTCTCACTCTCCACAGGAACCACCAAGGACAGCCCTGCTGGATCACCAGTGTCACCGTCTACAGTCAATGTAGTAAGTACTCTACCTCAAGACTTCTGAAAGAAAGGAGGTATGTTTAGAGGAGTAAAGGATTATGATTTGGGGCTGTTGTACTGTGCTCACTGGTGCACTGACCATATCAAATGGAGGAATAATCTTCAGCATGACCTCTGAACAACGGCTAGATGGTTGAAACTGAGTGTTCTGATTTGAAATGTTCGCATTTGCATTTAAATGCATTTATTTCACTCACTGTAAATAATCGGGCAATGGCCGAAGTATCTGATGAAGAGGTTTACATCAAGGGCAGCGCTGGAGAGAATGAGCCTCAGAGAAGGCGTCTTCTGCAGGATGTCCCGCAACTTGGTCAGGAGGAAGTCAGTCAGGCCGTCCCGCTCGTGGACCTCGTCCTGAAAGAAGGAAGTAGGTAAACATTCGAAATAGTGGGTTTGCAATGAAGGCGATGTTGTGACGTTAAATTTAATGTGTTACAACTGACAATCAAATCTGTCAAAAAATATATTTTACACGCTTTTACACTTAGAAAATACACTCCGTTTAACAAGAGGACAAAAATAAGCGCGAGACACTCACTGAAAATGACTTTATTGACATTATTATTATTATATTACTGTTACCTTCAGCTTCTTATCTGAATGAGCAAATTGCCATCAGTGGCACACGCACTGAATAGGAACAAATGGGTGATGTGTTGTCTCGATAGTTGTAGAGGCGATTGAGGAAAGAATCTAAAATTTGAGCTTACCACGATGACGTGTGTGACCTTGGAGAGGACAGAATCGCCAGCCATCAGTGTCCTGAGCAGCACGCCGCTCGTGCAAAACGTCAGTAAGGTCTTGGGAGAAACTCTGGACAAAGGAACAGAATTCGATCATCCGTGAAACTTTGTGCTCTTCTGTTAAAGCCATGACATGACAAATCTTACAGAAACCAAGAAATCACACAACAGCCATCTGTTTAAATCAAACACAGATGTAGAATTAATATTATTAATGCTTAGTGAAAGTTTTTTTTTTTTAGTTTGTTTTAGTTTTTTTCTTCTTAGGAGATGAATGGATGTCCGGAAGGAAAAGGATAAATGGAAAGGGTGGGTAGATGGGTGAATGGATTAAATGAGAGGAATATATAAGTGAATGGATAGATAGATAACCTGAATGAATGAATGGTCTAAAAGAAAGATGGATAGATGAATGGATGATTGGATAGATGGATAGACATTTTTATATATGAAAAATGATGTGAAGATGGATACATAGATGGATTAAATGAGATGAAATATTTGGTGGGATGGACAGATATGAGACTGATGGATGGATAAAGACATGTTTTAAATAAGGAAGAGTTGTGTGGATGTATAGAGGAATGGATTAAATAAGAGAAGGTATTTGCCTGGGGTTTAATAAATGTATAGATTAATTGATTAAATAGAGGGTAAATATATGAGTGGATTGACGGATATCCTGAATGAGATAAATGGGCGAATAGTCTAAAAGAAATAGATGGATGGATGGATAGACATTTTTTTAAATAAGGAAAAAAGTGTGTGGATGGATGAGAGGTACAGAATAATAGTTTTACCGATGCGTTTCCATCTGTGATGGCATTAAGACTAATTGGCGCTATAACTATAGACTTCGACCATTTTTTTAAGGATTAACAAGCCAGATAAAATTCATTAGTGAAATTAGAATTGTATAACATTCTCTGAATAAGATTTTGGGAAATTGGGAAAAGTTGTGTGGATGGATAGAGGAATGGATTAAATAATAATAATTATTATTATTAATTATTTATATTGGTGCCTTATCTTGGTCACCCAAGATAAATGATAAAACATGTTAAGATTGATAAAGATAATGTTGAGTAGTAAGTGATTAAAACAATATTAAATGAAACAGAGACAGAGTCAAAAGAATCAAAAGGAGATTTAAATGGAGATTTGAGTGCAGCCTTAGATCATGTAGAATAAGCGCTTCTGAATAAATGGGTCTTAAGGTGAGATTTGAATTTGGTTGAAATGAGAGGAAATATTTATTAGGATGGATAGATATGCTGAATGAGATTGGTGGATGGATGGATAAAAAAAGAATTACATAAGGAGAAGTGGTGTGGATGAAAAGACAAAATCTAAAAGAAATGGACGAATGTACAGATGGATAAATTAAAGTTTGAAATAACTGGAAAGAAATCAATTGAAGGAGAAGAATGGATTGACAACATTGTGAAAGTGTTGTTTACTACCAGAACAACAGAGAAAAGTACACATGTAAATGGACGGACGTGTACTACATGGGCTAGATGGATGACGATGCATAGGTTATTTCTTCCTCCTACAGCCGCCACCCGAACATCAGTCACCCGAAGTGAACCTCCATACTAGCGATAAAGTATAATAACCACAATGCGGTGTGTGCTTCGTCGTCATACTTGCTCTCCAGACGGATGTGGTAGCCGACGGTCTGGCCCAGGCGCTCTCCTCTCTCCGCCACTACTCTCTCCGCCACAGCAATGGTCGCCAGCCTCCTGGGCTGCGTACAGAAGATGCGACAGGGAATTCCCCTCTGGCTGCAGTCGTCCAGGAGGAACTGCGGAATCTGCGGAGCGCATGTACAGCACATGTAAACATATTATTCTTTGTCAGCCGTTTGATCGACTGAATGCGAATCCTCTTTATCCGAGAGTCACACTGGCTTACTTGCGTGGTTTTTCCTGAACCCGTTTCACCAACGATGAGCACCACCTGGTTCTCATTGATGGTCGTCACGATCTCGTCCTGCCGCTCGTAGACGGGCAGTGTTCTCCGAAAATAATCCAACTCAGATGGACTTCTCCACTCAGGGACCTGAGGGATGCCATTACTCAGACGCCCGCTTGTCCTGTTCTTGTCTCGCCCGTTACCTGAGGGGGGGGATGTCAAAGTGAAAATCTGTTCAATTTAATAATCGTTAAATAATTTAAGAACCGTTAAATACAGGTCGTCCCCAACTTACGAACAAGTTCCGTTCTGGGAGCACGTTCTTAAGTCGTATTTGTTCTTAAGTCCGACAATGATCCTTATACGTCTTTGAAAATACAATGTAATGGATAAAAAAATCCACTTGACTAAATCTCTGTCCCCTTTCCTCCCACCGCCTCATGTGGCCAAAAACAAAACTGCGCCTAAGGAGATTAATATCATACGTGTCAAATACAACACAGTTGTCTCTGCGCCTTTAAATTGTAAAAGGGAATCCCAGACGCCATTTTGTCTCAGAGCCATTTTCCACTGTATGTGACTGCAAACTCTGTTTTTTTGAGGATTTTTCGTAATTAGGATTATTGACCACCAGGACAGCTTTACAGGACGTACACTTTCCATCATCAAGCTCCCGGAGTGATTCAGTGAAACCGGTCAGGCCGACTCATTTCTCCCGCATGTTCGTAATTTGGGGACTAACTGTGATTGAAAATAATATGAATTATATAAACAACACACATACAAACAGTATATTATATATACCCAAAGCACATCTTTTCTTTTATTTATTTCTATTTTTATTTATTTATTTTCACAAAACAGTAACTGATGTTATGAATAAGTGTTTACCGTTAGCCTCCAGGGAAACGGCGAGGCCTCTCTCGGAGCCCTGGAGCAGATCAGTGCGCTCTTTACTGGTAATCGGGAACCCCTGCAGCAGGTTTTGGATCACATGCTTGGAATTTTGGGAAAGACCGAAAGTCATGACAGACTGCGACGATTCTGGACGGTCCTTCTTCCGTAAGGTGAGGAAGCGTTGCAACCCTTTACTGCAGTGAGAGATGCAAGAGCGCTTCGGTGAGAACGTTCGGGTTAGTTCTGATAAACCTTTATGTGTATATCCACTCACCCTTTGCTTTTTGAAATGTACCCCAGGGATTGTGCGAGGCGATGTACG
Source organism: Clarias batrachus (assembly GCA_003987875.1). Lineage (NCBI taxonomy): Eukaryota > Metazoa > Chordata > Actinopteri > Siluriformes > Clariidae > Clarias > Clarias batrachus. The sequence continues at coordinate 807,360 of QMIH01000283.1, forward strand.
AATGCTCTCTCTGTGCTCGTCAGCGAAGAAGGAAACTCCATTTCTATGAGTATATATAGAAGACACGTATACATTACAAACCTGTATGTACAGTAATGCACTTGAGAGATCCTCTACACTAGCTGTGATCTTTAAAGGGTAGGAAAGAGGGTATGGGAAACTTATGGGGAACAAATATTACATGAACAACATCTAAAACTAAGATAAACTCATAATCATACATTCAGCTAAAGCCAACCTCCAGAAGGAGGAAAAACAAACAAACAAATAAGAACCAAAATTTTGGTTCCTTTTAGGCTGAACACACCTCTCTCTTCGCTGTACTGGAACCTTTCGAGTGCAAGGTTCACCGCAATTTTAACTTCTTCACTGATCCTGATGTCTTTCAGGCCTTTGGCTTTAAGTGAACCAGACATCTTTGATGAATTCATGCTTGCTCTCCGAGAGGAGGAGGAGGAGGAGGAGGAGTTTGACCGATACATGACACCCTGTAAGAAGACGAATAAGAAAATAGATTTAAAGTGTTTTTTAATATAAATACATGAACAGATTGATAATTAAAGGGACACATAAATAGATAGTTGGACACAGCTATACAAAGAGATAGAAAGATAGACAGCCAGGGAAAAAGAGAGAGATCGGTAGACAGATGAAAAGAAAACTAATAAGAAAAAGCCTTTGTACAGATTGAACAGAATACTGTGAAAACAGGAGTGCAACTTCTAAAACAGTGAATTTAAAAAGAATGTAAACATTTAGAGCAACGGCAGACAGACAGACCAACAACAGGACAGTAAGACAGAGAAACAGAGAGAGAGATGCAGTGACAGACAGACAGACAGACAGGCAGGCAAGCAGGCAGATAGATGGATGGATGGATGGATGGATGGATGGATGGATGGATGGATAGATAGATAGATAGAGACAGACATGCAGACAGACACACACACACACATACAGAGACACATAAACCGACAGACAGTCAGACAGATAGACACACAAACAGATAGACAGACAGTCCAAAAAACAGGTGGGTCCACAGCAGGTCAGTCCGGACCCAGCCCACCTCAAATTAGGAATGTAATTATACAGTGTAATAAAGTGTATTTATTGAAACAGAAACATGTTATTAATAAATTGTACATTTTGTGGCCTGAGATTAAGGATAAACGTAATGGTTTCATGGCAGCGTAGACAGCGGCGAGTTCAGTATCAGCTAACAGGTACCAGGTCTAAAATGTGCGAGTTAGCTAACAGGCTTTATCATTCTGTCATGCGGGCACAGAAAAGCAAGACGTCTCCTGTCAGTGAACTTTATGTCCCCTATGCGATGAGGACTTCACGATCCAAATATGTGAAGAAAAGGTCAGTGCCTCCGTCCAGCAACCACATCTTATTTTTGTGCAAAGTTTTAGGCAGACTGACGTCAGACTGGGCTGCTGTGTATTATGACGTCTTGGGGGCCGTTCACATGTTGCATCCTTTGCATGCTCAACAGTGTTTTTTTAAATGGAGATGCATGATAAGCGCTCACAATAGCGAGCCACACCGTCGCGACGCTCGTATATTTTCCCTGTGTGTCCACATAACATCCCAACAGCAGGTCATGTGCTCATGTTTAAAAAAAAAAAAAATTTTTAAAAAGGAGAAAGCTTGCGATTTATTATTATTTTTAGATGTGACATTTAAACGGGCTTTTAGAGCCATGTCACTTTTACTTAGAAATCATTCTGATATTCCAGTGTCTTTCCTTTAGGATCAGTTTGTTTAATTGGTTTATTCAGGCATCAAAACAAATACACTTTGCCTATTTATTTTGTTGAGGCATTAAAATCAGTTCATGATTTTTCTCTTGTAGTTAGAATTTCTCCTTAAACACCTATAAACTTTGTAATGGTAATCGTTGGGCTGATTTTAAATCTTTCTGACACTTGGCATCATTTAGTGTCATCAGTGTCATAGTGTTCCGGATCTTTGACCTTGAATAAGAATCAGATTTCGGATCTTTGAATATTAAGTTTTAAGAACGTACCCTGTACTCGAGGTTACCCGGGACTCTGCCCGTGTGCAGATCCTGACGTCTGCGTGCTAACATTACCTGCGAATGGAGCGTGTGGTCAACTCGCTACCACTCCTCACTCTGCTCCAACGTTTCGGGATGTCTGCTGTATACGCGTCTTTGCTGTAGATACTCCGCACTCTGACCTCTGGGGTTTCGGTAGCTGATGAGATCGGCCTGATGTCCCCGTTACATTCGGTTAGGTATGCCTGTGACACGCCCACAGTATGACATAAAAGCTGATAATTGCCTGTGACACGCCCACAGTATGACAGAAGAGCTGATGATCGCCTGTGACACGCCCACAGAATGACCTAAGCCTGCTTTAACAGGATGCCTGTGATAAGAAGTTGATGATGACGCTGCCTACCAGACAGCCACCCTGAGCAAACACCGCCTGGCGCCTGGTATCATCTATACCACTTAATCCTGTATTCAGGGTCACGGGGGGCCTTGAGCCTTTTACACCATGGGTACACCATGGACAGGGTGCCAATCCATTGCAGGGCACACACACTCATTTACACACTACGCCCAATTTAACCTAACCTACATGTCTTTGGACATGTCTATCCGGGAGGAAACCGGAGTACCCGGAGGAAACCCACCAAGCACAAGGAGAACATGCACACAGACAGACAGTCAGACAGATGATTCACTGTCTAATGTAACTCATGTTTGTCTGAGGAAACATAAACACAGATTCGCTCTCACAGTCACACAGCCTCTCTCTCACTTCCAATGAAACGAAAGTGAAGTGTGTTTTTTCTAACCCTATTTTATCATTGTTTGTACACAGTTACCTCTCTAATCTATCTCATAAACACCACCACAACAACAAGAACACATTAGCAAGAAAGTCACCTAGCTGAAACTAGCCAGGTTCACTGGCTAACGCCAACACAAATAAATATCTATGGTTGTCGAATGATGACATGACACTTCATGCTAACGTTACGCAGGTCTGGAAGGAAATATAACCGTTGGTTAATTTTACTGAATTAATAAATTCGCAAAAAAATATTCATAGTGAAGGAATTCTGTACTTACTGTTGGCGTTGTGAGCAGAGTTAGCATTCACACTGAGCCGGCTACCGTGCGTGAAACTTAGCGGCTCAATCCCAAACGGTTTCGTTTAAAATTAAGTGTACACTAGGGAAAGTGAACGGTCTTTCGTTCCCTAGCTTGGCGCCTATAAAGGAAATAATTTGCTATTTGGAATTCTGCCCACTGCCGGAGCGAACAGACTTAAAACTGGTGCCATTAGATGTATTATTATACGAGAAATGTAAGATAATAATAATTATAATAGTAATATATATAAAGAAAGATAATAATAATAATAATTAATCTTATACTTACTCCTATTCTTATTATAAAAGTATTGATATTATTATTAAAATAATAATAATAATTATTATTATACTAAAACAAATTACTATTATTATTATTATTATTATACAATTATTGTTGTTATTATTAAAATATAATACAATTATTATACTAAAATTAATTGACAATAATAATAACAATAATAATTGTATAATAATAATAACAATATTCTGATTCTTTTTATAAAATTATTGCTGTTATTATTAAAATATAATAATACTTATTATACTAAAATAAATTATTATTATTATTATTATTACTACTACTATAACTATTATTATACAATAATAATTGTAAAAACTTTGACATAATTCATACAAGAAGTACAAAAGAGGGAAAAGTTTATTTTTTATATTTTATTGGTTAAATTAGTGATGGGGATATGAATACTATACAGTGCTGTATACATGCATTGCCACACTGACTTAATTATTTTTTATGATTTATTATTTTATGTGCATACATTTGATGTAGGTTCCAGTTCCTTTATGATCCTATAGGTGGTGCACTGTAACAATTCACTTACAAAAAAATATTGAACAAGAACAAGAAAAAATATTGTGACACAGAATCGTGATCCGAATCAAAATCGGCATCAAAGGATTGTGATAATATTGTATCTGGTCCCTGGTGACTCCCATCTGTACTTAAAATTAAAACATCTCATATCTTAATTTGCAAATCTTCTCCTATAAAAACAGAATAATATATTGTAACCAAGTAATAATACTTGTCAAAAATTTGTGGCTTCGCACCTCCAGGGTCGAGGGTTCAATTCCCATGTTAGCGTCTGTGTGCAAGGAGTTTGCATGTTCTGTCCATGCTTGGTGGGTTTCCTCCAGTTACTCGGGTTTCCTCCCACAGTCCAAAGACATACAGACTAGGTTAATAGGCGTTCCCAAATGTGTGTGTGCATGCGTGCCCTATGATAGATTCGAACCCTGTCCAGGGTGTATTCCGCCTTGTGCCCGAAGTTTCCTTTGATAGGCTCCAGATGAATAAATAAATGAATATAAAATGTACTTTAAAATGTGAAAAATAATCACTAACAAGCCAAACTCAATGAAGACGTTTCTCAACGGCAGAGTGCAAATGTTTGCATTGTCTTGAGAAAAAAGAATTAAGACAAATACATTTATTTTTTATTTACAGTTAGCATTTAGCAATTAGACAATTACAGTAGCATGCTTTTTTTTAACTCACATTCCTTTATTATCTATGACAATTACTAAAAATGGTCCACAAGATTAGACAAAAATTACAAATAAAAACTACAATTGTACAAAAGTTTTCCCTTTCTAAATGTGATTTAAAAAATTCAAATTATTCATCATACATTTTTCTTAATATCTTTGTGCTGTTCTTTCAGCGTACAACTACGTTTTAATTTTAACTTCCTGGAATCCGTTTAGTTCTTGTAAATATCTTGTAATAGCCAAAAGTATGTGCCCCCATTGACCATCACGCCTGTTCTTGATTTTTGGAGCATAGCTGTGGGGATTTGTCTTTGTAAAAGCATTAGTGAGATCATGTCCTGGTGTTGGGATGGCGAAGAGACTCCAGTTCCAGTTCAACATTCCAAAGGTGACAGTTCAGTGGGGTTTAGTCCAGTCAGGGCTCTGTGCAGGGAGGACACTCGAATCCTACAGTAATACACAGACACTATTATAAAATGCTACAGCTTGCTTCTACCTTTATGGAAGTAGTTTGAGGAAGAAGAACCACATACTGTATGGGTGTGATTATCATGGGTTCACATACGTTTGGCCATATAGTGCCATATATTATAAGTTAGTGGAACATTTTTTTCCCCTATGCCCTATTCCTAAACACTATGGGGGACACTTAACTAAAATTATTCCAGTATGAGAGTCTTTCAATCACCATGCAGAACATTCTTCCACTCATCTTGTCCATGAAGACTGAACTGTAGTCTCTTCTGTCTTCGCCACTTCGCTCGACGATTCTTAAACCACACCTAAAGGTTCATCACACTGATTAATCACAGTTTCCATAACTAGTTCCAGATTCTTTGTTGTTTTTTTGTACATAGCTCTCACCTCAACCCTCTCCTCTCTCAGGTGAGTCCTCTCAGCGAGCTGCTCACGCGTGTGTATGTCCGGATACTGGTTCTGCACAAACAGCTCCTCCAGGGCGTCCAGCTGCTCCTCGGTGAAGATGGTGCGGTGACGCCGGATACGCTTCTGGATCTGACTGAAGCTCTCTCTCCTCTGACCTTCTCTTGCCAGACTCGTCTCAGAAGGCGCTCTCTTGCTCCAGGCAAACTGACAGGCTGAAATACAACCAAAGGGCATGTTTATGTTTTCATGTTCGGTTTCGAGTCATTATTCCTATGATAAAGTGCATAAATAATGTTTAGTTTTCTTTTACAGTACATCAGATGGAAAGTGAAATACTTTGTTTTTCCCTATTGTAGAATAAAACTATTTATGATCATGGAAATATTTCACTATTAAAAAGGGTTCATGGAAAATAATAATAATAATAATAATAATAATAATGTAGAATAATATAAAAATTTGGGAGGATTTTTAACATCATCATTTACATGGTAAGGTGCAGAGTCTAAGACTACAAATAAAACCGTTCAATTATTTATTAAAATAATTTTTAAAAATAATATGGCGAAGTTTCCTGTAAGAAGACAATTATTTAACTGATAAAATCGAATAGAATCATCTTCAGTGATGCGGCACTTTGGCATACTGGGTAGCACTGGTGCCTTGCACCTCCAGGGTTTGATTTCCATCTCTTGTCTGTGTGTGTTGAGTTCACAAGTTCTCCCCATGCTAGATGGGTTTCCTCCAGGTACTCCGGTTTCCTCAAACAGTCCGAAGACGTGCAGAATTGCCCATAGTGTGTGTGTGTGTGTGTGAGTAAGAGAGTGTGTGCATGCTTGTGTTCTGTGTTGGATTGATTGTCCATAGAGTGTTTGTTTGCACCCTGCCTTGTTTCCCCGGGAAAGAGAATGAGAAGAGAGATGAGAAAGAGGGACATCAGTGTCAGTGCTTTGTAACAGCTAGTAGGTTTCCTGACATGAGAAAGTCTTGAAGTACAGTATGACAAAATGCATTTCCTATTTTAAAAAAAAGGGGGATGAGGCTACTAAGTTTGCCATGGGTGATAGCAAGACCACACGTTAAGGAAAATATATAAAAATATATACGTTATAAAGAATAAAGTTATAATATGTCATATGTACTGTAATCAGCAAATTGCTCTGGTATACATTAAATAAAAGATTAATTTATAAGTACGTATTCACTGTGTACGTATTGACTGTGGATGGTTCCACTTGACCATAAAGATGGTCTTGGATGACTTTTGACTAGAGTCGCTCAATAGTTCAGGACTGAATTTCCTCTTTTATTTGGTATAGATTTGTACCTGAGCCTCCAATACTGAAACTGGATTCCATATGAACATAAACACATCTCCTGTTATACTGAACACACATAGTGTTCAGTATAACATACACTAACACACAGTATGGCTGCAGATCAATCCCTGCTCCCCATTATCAACCAGATGAGGATGGGTTCCCTGATTAGTCAGGTTCCTCTCAAGGTTTCTTCCTATTGCCACAGCACTGTCCCTCGATCGTCAGGGACGATCTGATCTTTATGACTTATACATATTTGCATTTTGTTTCTGTAAAGTTGTTTTGCGACAATGTCCATTGCTAAAAGCACTGTATGAATAAAACTTTGATCAATTAACTCAATTAATCAAAGTTTTATTCATACAGGAATTGACTCATACCACTCCATTGTTAATGGTTTTCCTTTAGCAGCATGCCAGTGTGTTCCTGGCATAATTTACATTGTTAAACGGTCACGTAAGCTCATCTTAAGTCTTCATCAAATAGATATCATTGTATGTTAGATGGCCACGTAACACATTAAACAGGGATAAAATAACAATATTCACTGATAAATTAACTCTATTGCCTTTGTGAACTCACAAATTTGAAAACAGAATAAGGATCCCAAAACAATTTCATTTTATTTAGAATATAAAATCATGTTTAAAGGCATTTAACATTGTCTAACCTGACACAGACATTAGTGCACGTTTTGGTTTTACATTAAAATTACATTTCTTCTTATACTGTACGTGTAGTGAGTATTTAAAAAGTTGACAAAATTAAGATGGATTTTACTTAAAGATCATTCAAATCCATCTTCCTCTATTATGTGTCAAGTGAAAACTTGAATATAACTAAACTAAGATGAGATAATCAGAATTAAACAGCGATTCTTACACATAGCAGGCAGGTAATCAGCCTGGAGCATCTCTCCACAGTGCGAGCAATAACAGCAGCACACACAGACGTGATGAGGAGCCTCGGCAGGATTCCTGCTTCCTCCTGACTCCGGAGCCGGGCCGTCCTTCGAGGAGAATCGTGAGTCGGATGCTGTGCTCGCTTTACTCTCGTCGCTCCTCTCAAACGTCCTGCTCAGGATGCTGTCAATGCTGAAGGCGAACGTCTTCTTCTCCACCTGAGCTTCTTCCATCTCCATGGTCTGCAACGCTCCTCTGCTGTGGGACTGCAAAGAAGCAGACTTTCATCTAAAACTAAATCCCTTTTCCTCTCTCTCTCTCTCTCTCTCTCTCTCTCTCTCTCTCTCTCTTTCTTTCTCTGTCTCTGTGCTTCATGTCAAACCTCTCATTTACTCGATAGATTAAAGAAAGGAAACAAAACATAATCCCTCTATACAGAAAGCACAAAAAAAGTATAAAGTGGCTAAAGAAGAAAAAAAAATCCCATCTAATCTGGGCAGTTTTGTGAAGGTGTTAGCCAGAACAGGACATTCAGCTAATCTGGCTTTGGCCTGAAATGAAATCAGATTTCACTGTATCAAATGAGGGGTGCAGAGGCCCTAAGAAATCCTCCTTGTTGGGGTTTTAGAAGAAGGATAACCCGTCTGGCATTAGAGGCTTTGATTCATTGAGGCTATAACAGGTATCAGAAGTGACCATGGTGCTTCAAAAAGGATGGTGTGTTTGTATGTGTATCACACACCCTGGTGTGATTTACCTGGTTCGCGGCCTAAACCGCAAGATGTTAAACGTCATCCGGGGACGGGGTCACGAGTGGCATAAACGAGTAGCTTGAGCACACCTTATCACTAAAAGACAGCGTCTCTCGTACCGCACGCCGGCTATTATACGTCCCTATTCTTTTCCACAACAAATCCCTTGTAATCATACAAGTCAGAAGCTCTTATTCATCAAGGTATTAATGGATTTTCAAAATCTGCCTTAAGCCCCGCAGATAAGAGGGGGATCAAAAACAGATAACAATAAACAGCTTCCATCCTTCACACAAATATTCATTGCTTTTACATTGTTGGAGTTATAGTCTTTGTGCAGTATGTGTGTGATCGCTATCAGAGTCTTTTGTGTCAGTCTTGGGAGAAATGTATCATGTCCGCTTATTAATGCTATTAATTTCACAAACGATTTTCAAATCCTCTTTTTTTCAAAGTGAGATTGAGAATATGGGAATTCAGTGTAAGAGTTTAACAGCCAGAGCTTTATTTAAAGTGAACATTAAACTATGCGTTTATTTACAGCAAGAGCCTATCCTGTGTGAGATGGGAATACACCAGGCCGTCACACGGACAACGTCCTTCAGAAGAATGTGCATTCCATCCCTGGCCGTTTGAGGAAACGAGTGGTTGATGCCACTGGTGCCTATGTTGAAATTTAAAGATTTAATTTTATTTCCCTATGTAATGAAGTGCATGTACAATTTGTTTCAAGAAATTTGTATTAGAAATATGAAGTTTATTACCAATTTTTAATGCCTAGTTACTTTTCACATATGTTTCACTACATGTTGATCGCTCAACCCTGACAAAAATAATATATATTATATATGTGGAAATCTATATTAGTGCAGTGATTAGCCTAGCAAAAGGAGCTCAGGGAATAAGGTCTGTATGGAAGCATTTTAGAGCACACACACACACACACACACACACACACACACACACACACACACACACACACACACACACACACACACACACACACACACACACACAGCAGAACAGCCAATTATGGAAACCGCTAATCAGCCAACAACACGTCTTTGGACTGTGGGACGAGCCCAAGCGCAGGAAGAACGTACAGTATATGTCCACACACACAAACTGGATGTGTGTGGATTTGTGTTTGTGAGACAACCTGACGTTTTGTTGAACACATATAAACTATAGTACTGTTTTTTGTAACCTTGTGCAAGTTAAATCTGTTAAACTCATGAATGAAATTTGATTTGATGTAATGTCTTTAAAAAAACATATTATAGTGTAGAAAATGCATTCAATATTTTGAAATGATATTAAACACCTTATATAGAAGACTGTGTGTATTGTATGATATAATAAAGTATATTTGTATTATCTACACAGTGTACTTTTTTAGTATTTGTAATTGGCCAGAAGTAGAACAACATGCTACTGCTGCAATATATTTATGGGATATTACTCATGTATTTGAAACACAGTAAAATTTGCTGTAAAGTACTTATAATACATTTAATATATACTGTCATTTTTATTAATTACTGTGAGATATGTACGTTAGTACACACAAAACCATATAGTTTAAGTGTACTAAGTATACTTAAAGTTGTTCCACTTTAGCGCACAAAAGTATACTTATACTTTTGTACAATTAAATTACAACTTAAATACACTTAGTACAAAATTAGCTGGTCAAAAATAGCAAACTTAAAGTATACTAGTCATTACTCTGGCTGGCAAGTACACTAAAGTATGTTTTGGCATGATAGGATTTAATATACTAAGCATACTTTTTTTTTTACTTGGGTACTAACACACTTATTCTAATATATTAGCATTTCCATGGTTACTAATCTGTCATACATGGGCCGGTATGACAGATGCTGGAATATTCAAATCTCACAACCACAAGAAAAAATACCATAAATATTATTCTTAATATCTGTGTGAATTTGAAATATTTTTGGTAAAACCTAATTTCCTAAAACTCTGCAAAATTTCTTTTAGCTTTGTGCTTGTTCTCTGCTCAGTGATAATAAAATCTAATTTAATAATCTAATTTTCTTTCTCTCTTACTTTTAAATAACTTTGTGCTCCTGTACTGTACTTCATCTATTGTGTTTTCTTTTGGAGGAATATGCTAATTTTAAATCTAATACAAGAAATGTACCAGTGTTCTGCAGGATAAACTCTGGATCCCTCGTGACCCTGATCAGGATAAAGAGGCAGTCAAATTTATAGTGGTGACCACTGAGAAATACTACACAAATAATTACACTTTTATGACTTTACGTTTATCAGACATGCTCATACTCATGGACCATCAACTGAATACTCAGCCATGACAAATATATCTAATAGTAAGAAGAGCACTTGATATATGAATCATTCTGACAATAAATGAGTCATAATCAGGGAACCTCTGGCTGATGTAAATATCTGATGTAACCCGCAATCACAGTTTCTGTTTTGTTGCATCAGTGCGCTGAGGTGGATTTTATTGATTGAACAGTATAACATGATAAAGTGTATTTGTGAGAGTAAACCAAAACTTAATTTAACTTTACCAACTTCAAAAACCACCAAATAAGAGCAGCAATCCACAGATTAGAACTGTTATAAAGGCTTTATAGAGCCTTATAAGTAGCAGACACATCTCAATATCAGCTGTTCAAATGAGATATTCTGGAAGCCTTCAGCATTATTTTATTGTATAGAAAGGAAAAAAAAAAACGAGAAAGATATTGTAATTAGAAGGTGTGTCCAAACGTTTCCCAGGTGGAGTTGGTTTGTAACTCATATATTTAAAATAGTCCTTATGCACATAGTCATTCATGTAAATCACACATCAACCTAATGGTAATAAATCAAATAAAATCAGATTACATCATAATGGATTTAGCAGCACTACAAATATATACATAGTATCACATTCTTGTGAAATAAAAATCTGATTGGCTCAAAGTAATTTATGTTCTCATATACTGTTGTCTTGTGCATGAAAGTCATATAGTGTTTATTCTGTACAAGTCAATGTACTGCAATTTCCATCTTTCCATCTATCTAGATCTATATCTATGACGGTATGTCAAAAATTCAACAAGGTTGTAGAATGTATTTTAATTAACTTTAATTAATTTTTCCGACATAATCTCCTTGCTTTTCAATCCACTTTGTGACTTTTTCCATCTGTCAACAAGCTTTCGCATTCTCTCCGTATTCGTAATGTTTTAGACTGAGCTGCGAGCCACGAATGCACCATTGTCTTCATTTCTTCATTAGAAGTGAATCTTTGTCCTCGTAGGGCTGCTTTCTAGGGGTCAAACTGGTTAAAGTACAAGGGACCAAGATCAGGGTGGATGCAATGTTGTTATCAGCCATGAATGTAGACGGGCTATATATTCCTGCAGTAGAATGTTGGCATACAAAATAAATTCGTTCCTGAGGCAAGTTCATGAGGCGGAAATTTGTATTGCGATATGAATTTTCCATAAGAAATAATGTAAATGCAGATGATCCATTCCAGCCACCCAATCACTTTCACTGACCTGACTGAAAAAAGAAAAAGTCCTTATGTACATAGGAAAATTGGTTAACTTTGCTTGGCTTTCCACTGATGCAAACAAGTTTTGAATGGCTCCCTGATGTACACGCAACTTAGCCGGTGTTTGGTTCCGTTCGTTCGTTCATATGTCGAAAATGCTCCGCATGCTGATGCAAATTTCTTGTAAAATTTCAATTTATCAATATCATCCATCCATCTAAGAATCTCTGTAGTCCAACTAGGGACCAATGGTGAGCAGACTACGAGCAATTTATTCTAATCTGCATGTTTTTGGAACGTTGGAGGAAATCGAAGTACCTGGAGGAAACCCACCAAGCACAGGGAGAACATGCAAACTCCATACACACAGACCCCGGAGGTGCAAGGAGACAGTACTAACCACTACATGCATACACATATACGCACATGTTGTACCTCAACACACGTCAAGAACCCTCCACAAACTTCTGAAGTAGAAACCTAATGGTACAAACTTTTGTAGAGGTTTCCAGACAAACAATTACAAACCTCTAGAAACCTCTTCTCACCTCTGAAAACCTCAACAAAGGTTTGTACTGCTAGGTTTCAACTTCTTGTTGAGGCACACAAGTATACAAGGTACACAAATACAAGTATGTAGATATATGTATGTATGTATGTATATATAATATTTGACATCTAAACCATAATTTCCTGTTTTTTGCTCATACGTAGGGGTTTTTACAGTAAGCTCACTTCTGGATTTTTAAGAAAATGGCACACCCCATGTCCAATCACATCACGAGGAATTGCCTTTACGTGACATCACATACGCCGGTACGTGTGCCAATGAGGAAAGGCCAGCGTGCCGGTCTCAGCCAATCAGCCTCTTCCAACGAGATGCCCGTGGACCAATGGCGAGCCTCCACGATGGGAGAGCAGTGACAGCTTATATACAGGCACCGTCATTCACCCTGTTTCATTTCACACAGCGACACGAAGAGAACACAACGAGTCAGAGTGTACAGAAACATTCTTACAGAGCGAGCGACAGCGCTGTTAACGCATTCTCATTTCTTCGGTTTATCTTCTCCAACATCTAGGGTAAGATTTTTGTATTTACCATTTTATTTTAGGTAGTTTAAGCAACGCAAGGCATGCGTATTCTTATATTAAACTGCGAGAGAAAAATAAAGTCGGTGAAGTGTTGGAGTATTAGATAGCTTTACAATTTTTGCTTTGTTTTAACGTAACTGCTGTGTACTTCTATTAGAATGTAATATTATTTGTGTCAGAAATTGCTAGTTAAACCGGCTAGTTAATCCAGGTGGTCTCGCGCACATTCTAGCTTTTTCCATAGCTGCTAAGGGGTTGCTAGCCGGCTAGTAGCTTAGCCTAGCTTAAGTCTAAATAAGAAAAACATTACCTTGTTCATTGTTAAACAAGCGTGTCGATCGTTTTTAATTAATTAAAACATTTCAATTTCAAGTACTATTCATGGCAATTAGGCTTACGTGCTAGCAGGCTAGTTTTTACAAGTGTGCAGTTAGCCTGTTAGCTTTGCAATGCAAATGGTTTTTGCATCTTCTGTTTTGCTTTGTATTTTTTTTTTGTTGTTGCTTAACTTAATCTGAGTTTATTAATTTACATGAATGTGTTCATAACAATGAATTATTCATTTAGTGGTCATTATTATGTTTTTTTTTTTAAATAAAAAAAAATCCCTTGTATGGCTAAACCCACGTGACTTTAGGGCGGCACCTGCTTTGATCTCAAGTCTAATCAAATTCCTATCTGTTTTACAGAGTCAAGTCAGGTACCAATATGAGACTACTGGGGCTGTTTCTGGTGGTGGTCGGCTGCGTGTACGCCGACGATGACGACAAGAAGGAAAATGTCGGCACTGTAGTGGGCATCGACCTTGGCACCACATACTCCTGGTAAGCATGCAGTGCTGTCCTCATTTCAATCCATCACTCCATTCATTGATTTCTTAGCTCAGCTGTATCTAAAATGTCTTTTTTTTCCCCCTCTGTCCAGTGTCGGTGTGTTCAAGAACGGCCGAGTTGAGATCATCGCCAACGACCAAGGTAATCGCATCACTCCATCATATGTGGCCTTTACCAGTGAGGGCGAGCGTCTGATCGGAGACGCTGCAAAGAACCAGCTCACGTCCAACCCTGAGAACACCATTTTTGACGCCAAGAGGCTGATCGGGCGTACATGGGGTGACTCCTCCGTGCAGCAGGACATCAAGTATCTGCCATTTAAAGTGAGTGTTTATTGGTTATCAATGTTATCAGGTGTAGAAAGGTGGAGGGAATACTGAGGCTTAAATAATGTTTTTCTTTTAATTTTTTTTTTAAACAATTCCAGGTTCTTGAGAAGAAGACCAAGCCCCACATTCAGGTAGAGGTTGGAGCTGGGCAGTTGAAGACCTTTGCTCCTGAGGAGATCTCCGCCATGGTGCTTACTAAGATGAAGGAAACTGCAGAGGCTTACTTGGGAAAGCCGGTATGGGTGTTTTTTATTTTTTTTTATTTTTTTTTTTTTTTACCAAAAAAAAAAAGTTTGTATAGCATTAAATATCATGAGAAATTAATGACCGCCCCCCCCCCCTTTTTTGTAGGTGACGCACGCTGTGGTTACAGTCCCCGCCTACTTCAATGATGCTCAGCGCCAAGCCACCAAGGATGCCGGTATTATCGCCGGCCTAAACGTGATGAGAATCATCAATGAGCCGTAAGCCCTGATCCTTCAAAAAAAAAAGCTCTTGCATTTGAATTTATTGTACGATATCATTGCTTAGACTTTTGTTACTGTTCATGCAGAACTGCTGCTGCCATTGCCTATGGTCTGGACAAGAAAGATGGTGAGAAGAACATCCTGGTGTTTGACCTCGGTGGTGGTACCTTCGATGTCTCGTTGCTGACCATCGATAATGGCGTCTTCGAAGTGGTAGCTACCAACGGAGACACTCACCTCGGAGGTGAAGACTTCGACCAGCGTGTCATGGATCACTTCATCAAGCTGTACAAGAAAAAGACCGGAAAGGACGTTCGCAAGGATGTCCGGGCCGTCCAGAAGCTGCGTCGTGAGGTCGAGAAGGCCAAGAGAGCCCTGTCCTCTCAGCACCAGGCCCGAATCGAAATTGAGTCCTTCTTTGAGGGTGAAGACTTCTCAGAGACCCTGACTCGTGCCAAGTTTGAGGAGCTCAACATGGTAAGACCTTTCCCTGGTCTCCACAAGTCACATTTTATTCAGCTTTCTTTGAATTCACTTTTAATATGTATACATGTTCTCTTCTGTCACAGGATCTGTTCCGATCCACCATGAAACCCGTGCAGAAAGTCCTGGAAGATTCCGACCTGAAGAAGTCCGACATCCACGAGATTGTCCTTGTGGGCGGATCTACTCGTATCCCAAAGATCCAGCAGCTGGTGAAGGAGTTCTTTAATGGCAAAGAGCCGTCAAGGGGCATCAACCCTGACGAGGCCGTGGCTTATGGAGCTGCTGTGCAGGCTGGAGTTCTGTCAGGAGAGGAAGATACAGGTGAGATTTGGAAAGTCCTCAAAAGTTGACACCTTTTCAGTTGAAAAAGTACGATTAAGCTAATGACGATCGATCGTGTTTACAGGAAACATTGTGCTTTTGGACGTGTGCCCGCTGACTCTTGGTATCGAGACTGTTGGAGGTGTGATGACCAAACTCATCCCAAGGAACACTGTCGTGCCCACCAAGAAGTCTCAGATTTTCTCCACAGCTTCTGACAACCAGCCAACTGTCACCATTAAAGTTTATGAAGGTAAGATAAGATTGTAAAAAAATATATGTAATTTGTGGTGTTGGTTATGGGAACTAATTTTAATCAGTCTGAGGTGTTCATTGATGATGATTTATTCATTTTTTTTAAATCCTTATTTTCCAGGTGAACGTCCACTGACCAAAGACAACCACCTCCTGGGCACCTTTGACCTGACCGGCATCCCTCCAGCACCCCGTGGCGTTCCTCAAATCGAGGTCACCTTTGAAATCGACGTCAACGGCATCCTAAGGGTCACGGCTGAAGACAAGGGCACGGGCAACAAGAACAAGATCACCATCACTAATGACCAGAACCGATTAACGCCCGAAGACATCGAGCGCATGGTGAACGACGCTGAACGCTTTGCGGACGAAGACAAGAAGCTGAAGGAGCGCATAGACTCCAGGAACGAGCTTGAGAGCTACGCCTACTCACTCAAGAACCAGGTAGGAGACAAGGAGAAGCTAGGAGGCAAACTGTCCTCTGAAGACAAGGAGACCATCGAAAAAGCCGTGGAGGAAAAGATTGAGTGGCTCGAGTCTCACCAGGAAGCTGAAATCGAAGACTTCCAAGCTAAGAAGAAAGAGCTGGAAGAAATCGTCCAGCCGATCATCAGCAAGCTGTACGGTAGCGCAGGCGGACCACCTCCAGAAGAAGGTGGTGAAGATGGAAAGGATGAGTTGTAGGTTGCTGCCCAATTCCATTTTGAAGCTGGGTTTTTTCTCTTTTTTTTCCTTCAGCCCTCCTGATATGCCCTTACCCTCTCTGGATTGAAAAAAGAAGAAAAAAAAAAAACAGGACAGATGTACATAGTTTAAGCTGGATTTGATGGACAATTGTGAGGGGAAGGTATAAAAAGGTGGGGCAAGCATAAAATCACAAATTATTTCTGAAAAGGACTTGGAGCACATCAAGAGTTGTTGCTCTTCACTGAGGTGGAGATTTAATCAGCCTGGATTGAGGCTTGCTGCTGTTCTCAGGCAGTTGGAGAGGAGTTCTGTGGATTTGGGTGGGTTCGAGCAGGGTGGGTGGGAAGGGGTTAGAATTTAGTGGGTGTGTTGGGTCCTGGGGTAAAACATCAACATTCACAAACTCAAGTTATTTATTTAAATCTGGCGACTGTAGAATGTTTCTACCGCAAACTCATGGAAATAAATGTTTGATACAAAATGACTTGCTGTGTGTTATCTTTGCTTGAACTCTTCTCATCTGGGGTAAAAAAAAATCTTGGCTCTTGTGAACATTTTAAAACTAATATGGTGTTCTAAACTATAATCATAGTGGGTCACTTTAAAATAAGAGGCACCATGGTGACTTTAATTAAATTATATTCTTATTTACAAAGTGAAGGTGTTCTCTTCTAGCTAACTTTAATCTTATTTGGATATTTAATCCAATAGTGCATTTCCTACTGTTTATGTGCATTTGGTATCTTGTACTAACTTGATGTTTCCAGAGGTTTTGATCACGAGTCAAATTTCTTAGAAGACATTGGTTCAATTAATTGAATTGAATCTAAAACCGACAAACTCACTTTAACTCTTCAACTGTTATTCTAGAAAACCTATTCTCTATAAATATCAGTCTCTAGAAAATATATGTTCTACATTTTGTGTTTGACTGCTGTTTTTATTTTTAAAGTGTCTCAGTGGTTTGTGCAACATTGCTACATATTGTACCAGAGTGCGGCACAGACAATGAAGGCAGCAAAAAAAAAAAGGGTAATCTGTATGAGACATCACCGTTAAAAACAAGCAATATAACTTGCACAGCATTTCAATGCATAATGGATATGAACTACAGTGAACCAATCAATAATCCCCCGCTTTAAAATAATCGCATTTTGCTGCAAAGCAGCCTGAAATGAAGATGGACAGTTTTTTTAATTTATTTTTTAAAACTGCTGTATTTATTCAGTGCGACTTTACACCATGTCAGGAGAAAAAAATAGAAAAAATAAATGCAATCGCAGAACCAATTAAATTTAAATCTTGTACTAGAGCGTTATGTTATCACTGTGACTAGACAGTCGTTGAAGATGATACCCTGAGTGTCCATGCCTCCGAACACAAAACACAGATGCTTGATTTCCCCGTCACGGCTCTGTGCATTCTCCCCGACGCTGGCGTCTGTCCCGTCCCGCCACGGTACCACGCACATGGAGTGATCGAGGCGGTTAGGTGGAAGGTCACCTTTAAACTTCATCAGAGTCCAGCGTTGTTTGTCTATAACGATAAAAGTGATGTAATCTTGATCACAAGGCCGAGGCTGTTCCTCATTAGTGTGACCGGTTTTCTGTATAACTACATCTATGCAGTCTTGTGCATTAATGCAGTTCTGTTTATAAATTTACACATCCCTGGCAGAATCTAAGATGGCATTTTTTAAAAATGGAAAATGATCAGACTAGACTAGGTGCCTACTATTCTTGGCAAAAAGTTATTATAGTTACAGAAGTTTTCCTCTGCAGAAATTTTTCAGACCGCTCACCCCAGATAATTAAGAAAGTAAGTCTTAAGGTTACTAATTGTAAAGTAAGCAGTTCAAGCCCATTGTGTCCTTAACCCTGTCTGCTCCAGGGGCACCGTATCATGTGATCAAGGATTTCACTGTGCAGGAATGTACTGTATATGTAATATACATGTAAGATCTTATAGCTTTTGATAACCAGATGATCGATTTTGACCAAATTGCCTGTGGCACCATAGCTCATGCACTCGCAGAACAGTAGAGATGAAGTTCAGTGCAGTAGTTTTTGTTGACTTCTCTCTAAACCATAAACCTTTATTTTTGCCTTGTCACTCAAAATTAATTAGAACTCCTGAGGTTACTCTAGACTCTTACATGAAAGGGTTTTCTGGCTACTTTTCTAGTTTTTCTTAATATAATTGTATACACACTGTGATTACATTCAAACAAGACAACCCTTAGTCATCTCAATATATTGAAACGAGTATTATCAGACTCTAAAAGGAATGTATGCAAACTTTTGACATATTGTTAAAATGAATATAATCCACAGAAATGTCGGTGATTATAAGCAGCCTTATCTAAGCATTATGTATGAGCACATTATGAGCACATTAACTCATGTACAAAAATATCAACTGTTAGCAGACTGCTAGTTTGATCGTCAACATTACATCAATCTACTGTTCACGTATACGTACCGCTCTGAAACGTGTACATGGCGTTAGTCGCTCCGCCCGCCGTTAGTCCTCCGAAAATATAAACGTTCCTCTGCAAAGCCACGGCGGCGTGAGCTGCTGTTCCTTGAGGAACGTCTCCTTTCGCCTTCACCCGCTCCCACGTCATACTCACTGAGGAACATGTTAACACGTGAACAAGGGCTCCTAAACTCTTCTCCAGAGAAAAAGAGAGAGAGTGTGTGTTGTGTACCTGTGTCCAGAGAGAACATGTCAGTGTGGAACGTCTCTCCTGACATGCCTCCGTGGATGTAGATGACGGATCCGACGGCTACGATCACGTGACCTTGCCGTGGCGCTGGAGGCTTTCCTTTAACCTCTGGCTGGGACCATGTGCAGGTTGCTTTAGAGAGAAAAATACACACACACACTTTAATATCTGCTCTCTGTCTCTAATGTGTAGGAAAAACAGTCACTAATACAGTTCTACAGAATTTATTTCACCAAGGACAAAAAAATTACAACATTTTTGTATTTTATAATAATAAATAAATAAATAGAAATCGATTTACACCAGGGTAGCAGTGATGCACATTAACTATGTCTATGATTCATGATATTTTGTTAGATTAACAGGATGATGGATAATTTTTAGCATATAGTCTAAAGCATGGTTTCAAAAAGTGGGGGTTGTTTCCCCCTAGTGGTCTGTAAAGGTACTTACAAAATACAAACAAATACTTTAAAAAAAAAGTATATATATATATATTGCAATCAGTTTCAACTGTCAAAATTCTGATTTAGACAGTTGTGATTAAAAGGTTCCAGGGTGCCAGGGAAGATTTTCACATTTCTAACTGAGCTTCAGCCATGTTGAATTGTAGAGAATTTAAAAGGATAATGCATTTCCTGACAAATGTAAATAGTTTTACATAAAAACAAATAAACCTGTGTCGAAGACATGCACCTGAGGGTCCTTCACCGGCACGGCCCCAGTGTCCCCACCAGAGAATACGAACAGTCTGTCTCTGACACACGCAGAGTTAGTGTGGTACGTCCTCGGGCTCGGCCGTGTCCCTTTCACCTCCACTGTCCTCCACTCTACCCTGTCTGCACACACACACAATAGATACATAATTAAAAAAATAAATAAATAAAATAAACATCTACATTTAAACCTACTCGCATGTCTCTGTACAGTTATTACCGGTGGTGTGTAAAACCTGGACGCAGTCTCGTTTAGCGCTCTGTTCAGCTCCTCCGAACACCCACAGGCTCTCTGGGTCGTTCTCGGACACAAAGCTGCAGTGTTCATATCTCGCCTGCAGACCTGACCAATCTGGAAAGTCCCACTCGTAACTATCTAAAAAATTGATTCATTTAATTGTCACACATTCATTTCTTTTATTCATCAAGCAATGTTTTGCATAACTGAGGTAGATTCTATGCGTGATCTAATGCATAATTAATTCTCAGACATTACCGAGATTTATAAGTGAGGAGTGTGAAAAGCTGCCGCTCGGATTGGCCCCACCGACCATCACGATCCGTCCTTTCCCTCCGTTGGCTGAAGGCATGAACGTGCAGGTGTGACCGACACTCAGGCCAGGAGGTTCACCTCGGGGCATCAGAGCATACCTGCAGGGTTTAACAAGGAAAGAAACATCACTAAATCACAGCTGTACCAAAAAAAAAGATGGGAAATGAAACATAATGTGTTTGTACATATACGTGTTATGTACCATTGCTTTTCTCTAGGTGTATCTTCTGGGCTGAGGATGGGCAAAAGCTCCATGAGTCTGGAAAAAGCCCAAGAAAGGAAACAGTGATATAGATCAGTCTGTATGACACAAAATACACATGCATGATAAAAGATTAGAAACATATTTCATATTTCATGAATAACGAAATGGGGAATTAATGAATGCTTGTGGAAGGAGTCTCCAGTGTCAGCGCTTTGTAACAGCCTGGAGGTGAGAAGGTGATTACTCAGATGTTCTACAAAAAATTAATAAATGGATGATGTTCATGTATTTAACTATCTATTTACTAATCTTTCCACACACACACACACACACACACACACACACACACGCACGCACGCAATTTGGATTTGTTGTCTGTGTTATGGCCATGTAATGCTTTATTACTTATTTATTAAAGATAATTAATAAGAACATTACAGAGCTGTTTTATTTATTCAGAAACGAGAATCGACTCCCAAAAGGTGATTCAGAAATGAGATTCGACTCTCAAACGGTGATTCAGAAATGAGATTCGACTCCCAAAAGGTGATTAAGAAAAGATAATCGATTCAAAGTGAAACAACCCACCAGTGGTAGGCACACATGTATTTAATGCAAATTACGGTTGGGATAGAGATATGCGTTTTATAGGATTTTTCCCCTCATGATTATGAGCGTCCTGTTATTTCTTTAGCTTAGATTTACGACCAAAAAAAAAAGCATCTAGGAAGAATCAGGCGTTTTGTCTGATTAGCTGTCTTGCTATCGAACTAAGTAATTAATTAACACACACTATTTTTGTTGCAAAATCACAAAATGTAAACATACCTTTCGTAATTAACGACAAAACGGATTACGAGCAAAAACTTCAGCTAACGCTGCTCACATCATGTATGAAACAGCTTCGTCCCAAACGCCTTTAGAGTGCACTACTTAATACCGCACTCCGTCAGTCTGAGAAAAACTACTCATGACATACATCTATGGAGGAGAATGTTATTTGAAATGTAACCCAATTATGTTACCCAGAGCAACTCTCACTCCTTCTGTGCTGCCCATGCGCGTGTGTGTTGGAGAAAAATGTCTGCTCTCGCCATCTAGCGGATGATCATGGAAACGCATGACTCGAAAAACAGGATATAGTCCTGTTAAATTCTACCTTTTATAGGTTTAATTTTTAAGCGCTTTAAGGCTCACAAAGAGTTATTATATAATAAGCAATTTTAGACAAATACATTCCTCATTTCCTATTTTTTAAAAATTGCCTTTACAGAATTATCATATGTAAATATAAGGTATAAAGTAGATGTTTCGGATTGAGTTGTATATTTGATACTGATTTAATTTTAAATACTAATATGGATGAATACTAGATATTGTATTGAAATAATGTAAAATCAGAAACATGATAAATTTTTGTTTAATCATAACCCTAATAAAAAAAGTTGCTTTCTAATTTTTATTGCTCAAAATAATAGGGGGTGGGGGGCAGGTTGGCAGACCCCCTCATGGTGAGTAGTGATGATGATAATATGGGGAGAAGCAGTTGTGTGTGAGGTCATCAATTTTTGTGCACATGACTTGTTGATTCCAGGAAGGCAGCTATTTTGCATGTCTGCATAGTTTCTGCTGCAGTGGACCAAATATGGAATTTTCAAGACCTCTAAAGTTGCTTCAGTGCAAAGGAAAAAAAAATGTTTGTGCTTACAATTTACTGGTCGGCAGCTGGTCAATACGGGACACAGGGGCGCCGCCCCCCCCTTAAAGTTAGGCGGAGAAGAATGCTCCTTTAACATGTAATTATTTGACATAATAATTATTTATTTTAATAATGAAATAAATTAATTTAGTTACAATATTCCGTTGTATTTCGTAATATAATTTATTTGCAATTAAAAAAATCTAAACTGTATTACGTTCATTTATGTTCGTGTACGCGGGACGCCGAACAAACGAGTGTCTATGTAGTCACGTACGTTTTTGAAAAGCATGTGACCTGAGGCTGAACTCTGATTGGATTTTGTCAAATCATCCTTCGGGCGCAGCACTGTGCGCCCTGAACCCGCCCACTTTTGTTCTTAGCGAATCAATATTGTTTTTAAATATTTGGGCTCATGTGATTGGACCATTCTCAACGAGTCTTCCAGCACTTCTTACGGCAAGCGGAGCTGCTGACTGGATGCGATGTGAGCCATGACTTTATTTTATACTAGTAGTAATGATGCGCAATCACATAATAAATGGCTATTTACAGGCGAGCATTAAAAGTTTAATTTGAATTTTGTTTGCGCCCCCCCCCCCAATTTTTTTTTGCACCAGCCGCCACTATTGTGTAATTCGTTTATACATGACAGGGAAAGAAAATATCTTGAGTTTAAGGATGCTATGCGTGGAAGCACATGCCTTGTGCTGCTTTACTGCAATTTGGAAAATATGGGCCAAAGGCAGGCTGGGACAGGTTGGCACAGTGATGGGTCTGGTTGTCACACTGTGCCACACCCTGCCTCATCACTGCCCCAGATAATAGAAATGCAGTGTTCCATGACATATTACCACATATTCAGCTCAAATGTAGAACTCTATGCTTAATAAACATGCCCAGTCTAAATATTATTATTAACATTTAACACAGTTATATTGCACAATACACAAACCAGATGATATTAACACCTTTTTTCAGAAGGTTCGCCATTACATTTGTACTGATGTAAATGACCAAACTTAATACCCAAAGGAGTCTTTTACTGCAGCATATCAGGCCCATGCCAGTGTAGCATTCTAGTTACGGAAGCAAATAATAATGACACAACAGTTGCAGTTGCAGACTTGAGAACTGAGTTGCGTGCACTACTGACAGTGTTGTCTATTTTGCATAGTAGAAATATGAAATAAATGCAGTTCCAGTTTTTCATTATTGTTTTAACTAAATTTTGTCACTTGTGCCACCCTGCCCCATTGGGTATGCCAACCTGCCCCATAGTGAATCGAGCTTATTACACAGCAAGATCATTTTGTAACTGGTATTGTAGGTTTTTCATGAAAGTCTTGTTTGTGAGACATGCATGAAAAATTCTATCTACAGGCTCAGTGCAGGACAAAACCATTTTGCATAATTTTGTCATTATTTTCTGAATTAACATTTCTTCTAAAGAATTCACACAGTGTTTATTGTAAGTTTTAAGTTTGGATGTGAGAACATGCTTTTTATGCACAAGATTTCTAGACTACAGAATCCTGAACAAGGACAAATGATTATAACGTGTGACTCTACACCACCACATGGTGTCGCTGCTGGAGTAGATGTGGATGATTGATTTTTTTTTTTTCACACACACCTGGGGCTCTGACTGTATTTATATCACCCTCTATTCACCCCTGTCACCCTATATTTACCCCTGTGTCCCTCTATTCACCCCTGTCACTCTGTATTTACAAATGTGTCCCTCCATTCACCCCTGCTCGTGTGTTCACTCCTGCCCTTCTATATTTACTCCGGTTTCCCCGATAAAACCTGCCCTTTTATTCACCCCTGCCACCCTGAATTTACCCCTTTGGCCCTTTAACCACCCCTACCCCTTTGATTACCCCCTTCCACCAGATGTGCCCTTATGCAACTAAAACCAGAAGAGCTTGTATTATATTTTTACAGGAAGCGGCTCAGTTGCTTAGAATATTTTTTACATAATGTGTTTGATGTATTGATTAAGTGTGTGTGCGTGTGTGTGTGTGTGTGTGTGTGTGTGTGTTATATAGATTATATGGCTAATGTCTGACTGATTTGGGCCATACTCAGGCCAGTATGTAAAAACACCACTGATACAAACACAGCAACCTCATCATCATCATCATCATCATCATCATCAACACCACCACCATCAGCATCATCACCATCACCATCATCATCACCACCATCATAATCATTATCATCATCATAACAATCATCACAACCACCACCATCATCATCATCACAATCATCATCCTAACCACCATTATAATCATCATCATCACCATCATAATCACCATCATAATCACCATCACCACCATCATCGCCATCGTCATCATAATCTCCATCATCATCACCGCCATCATCATCATAATTCCCATCATCATCACCACCACCATCATCAACACCACCATTATCATCATCACCATCATCATCACCAAATCATCACAACTACCATCATCATCACAACCACCATCATAATCATCATCATCATCCTCCTCCAGTCATCAACACCCTGTCATTACAATCCCAGAACCTAATTTCAGCTGATGAACACAATTAGAGAATACACACAGGTCCATCTGAACCACAGGAGGCTTGTGTGTGTGTGTGTGTGTGTGTGTGTGTTTGTGTGTGTTTGGTTGTGTCCTGGGGGAGTGGGTGTGGGACTCTTTCTATTTTTTGGTGTTCTATAAAAACTATATACTTCATTGATTTTCTTGATATTTGCACATTGTGACTAAAAATAAAAATAATTTGCAAAAAAAGAAAATATAAAAATATTGACAAGAAAAGTAAAATAAAGCAATAATTAAATAATAATTGAAATAAAACAACAATAATTGAAACAATAATTGAAAAGAAATTAAGAAGTGTTAATCAATAAAAAAAGTTTACAAATTCTAAGAAATAATTAAAAGAACAAAGAAAGCCAAAACATTACACAAAGAAAAAATAAACAATAAAAATGTCTTATGCAGATTTTTTAAAATCAAATCAGAATAGGCAAAAAAATCCAGCAAATAACTAACTAAAAACATAATAAAAATAAAATAAAAGGAATTGTTATCTCTTACGAGTAATCTGAATGGTTGAGAGACATTCCATGAGTGCTGATATAGAGTATAACGGCACTGGTGTGTTTAATTGTCACGCTCTCAGCTCATTCACGCTGTTCAAAGACTACTTTCACCCTTTGACATTTCCAGTCCACTCCGACTGGCCCTCTCTAGCCTCGCGGTGAGACCTCCAACATTTTCTGGGTTTTGCCAACTTCTATCATTGCTTCATCCAGGGCAAACAGCTCCGAGCCCCCCTGACCTCGCTGACCTCCTCTAAGACCCAGTTCTGCTGGAACAAGGAGGCGGATAAAGCTTTTGCCTATCTTAAGAAAAAGTTTATCTTGGCCCCCATCCTCACTATCCCCGACCGGTCTCACCAGGTTAATGTCTCCAATACCAGCGTTTGTTATCCAGGATAAAAAATTTAATCCCTGTGCATTCTACTCCCGTCACCTATCCCTGGCCAAAAGGAACTATTGCATAGGTGATCGAGAACTGGAGGAGTGGGGCATTGGGTGGAGGGGACAGAACTCTCATTTCTAGTATGGACCAAACGCGCACTGGCAAGAGACTCAATGCACGGCAAGCTGGTCATGGTTATTGTTCTTTTTACGGTTCAACTTTGTTCTGTTCTATCAGCCAGGCTCAAAAAATACCAAGCCAGATGCCTTCCCCCCAGGACCCCAGGTCATGCGACACTATCCTGCTGTGGAGCTAAACATAGAGACCAAGGTTTAACAGGCCCTGACTCAAGAACCTGGACCAAGTAATGTTCCCCTGAATTGCCTCTTTGTCCCCTCTCAGCAATGCTTATAGATCTTGGAATGGGGCCACAGATCCAGGCTATCTAAGGCTACCCAGGTTTTCCTAAGTCTGTTCATCTCATTCCTCTTCCCAAGCTGCCTTCCGCCCAGGAGACTGCAGAACAACTAATCTTACACGTGTTTTGACTTCATAGCCTCCCCACGGACGTCGTTTCGGATCGGGCTCCACAGTTCACCTCACGATTTTGGGATGCATTCTGCAAGCTCATCGGAGAAACTACCAGCCTCAACGAACAAACAGAGCGAATGAGCAAATGAATCAAGCACAGAAGGTTTCTCTCCGGTGCATGACCACTTGGGACTCTACCACCTGGAGCAAGTTCCTTCTATGGGTTGAATACGCCCACAACACCCTACTTTCCACTTCCACGGGCCTGTCCCTGTTTCAGTGTTGCGTAGGCTACCAGCCTCCAAGAATTAGAAATGGACGTTCCTTCAGCCCAATGCTTTGTCCCTTGCTTCAAACAGACATGGCTACAGGCAAGACGGACCCTGTTAAGATCTGCTACCTCATACAAGAAACAGGCGGCCCGCCACCGCCTCAATGCCCCCAGGTACCATGTAGGGGACAGAGTCATGCTTGCCACCAGGGACATCACCCTAAAGACACTGTCAGGCAAGCTCTCTCCTCATTTCAACTTCACCGTAACCAAGATAGGCAAACCATGTGGTGTCCAACTCTTACTCCCCTCTTCCATTCGACACATTCAATCCAACTTCCACGTGTCCCAGTTATGATGCATCGAAAATTGTCCTTTAAGACCTCTAACTGACGCTACGCTCGCACTCTCTTGACTACGACTTAGCTCCACGTTCTTTGTGCTATCACAACGCTGACAGATCTTGCACCCTCACTTTCATGGTTCTGCCTGGGCCTGGGCTCTTCACTTGGTTGGTGGTTGAAAGAATTCCAGTCCTGCATCTGCATCTGCGCCGGATCCATCTCCTCAGCCGCGAGCCACGCCCCTCTGACAAACTGTACGCATCACTCTGCTTCATAGGTGCATAAATATGAGGCGTTGTGCAAATTTAACTTGAGTGTGTGTGCTGCTGCAGATTTTTCAGATTAGACGGCTGTAGAAAATGTTAAACTCTATTTTTGAAGTACGTGAATTTATTGGTCTCAGTAATACAATTTTTAAGCCACAGATGTTTTTTTCTGTGTTTATATTCTCTTTATAAGTCTGAATGGTGCACATAGACATGTCTCTCTCTCTCTCTCTCTCTCTCTCTCTCTCTCTCTATCTATCTATCTATCTTTATCTCTCTCTCTCTCTCAGGTTGCGAGGTGCAGGTTCAGGTTACTGCTCTCTCTTGTAATGAGTGTATATCACACTGTTATGGACGTTTCTACTGTACACAAAGTGTCCTTTGCCAATCGATCACATTCTCCCGAATCCTCTTTCTATCTCCAAACGTATGGTGAGTTTCACCTTTTAAAAGGAATCTATTTATTCACAACTCTTATTTTTTCTCCTCTTTTTGAAACTTGAGTTTGAAAAACTTGATGTTTATTTTGATCTTTACTTGCTTTGTTTTTTAATCCAATTTGTTTAAGAAATTCATGAAACTGGCATGGATCAGATGATTATTTTAAGAATAAATGTAAAATTAACCATGAAAAAACCCTTTGCACTAAATTGGCAATGTGATCAGACTGTAGGATTCCTGCCTTCTAGTAGGTCATGTCACTTTTTGTACTACTTTATATATTTCTAATTCAATTCATGTAATATTCCTTTTGTCTTTTTTCAGTTTAATAATTTTCCTTATTTTTGTTTTGCTTTTAATTTTTATGTAAAATATATGGCACCATTTCAAATAATAAAGAGCACAGAGTTACTTTTCACTCAAAGGAACTGGATAAAGTACAATTTCTGTTATCTGTTATCACCCAGATGAGGATGGGTTCCCTGTTGAGTCTGGTTCCTCTCAAGGTTTCTTCCTATTGCCATCTCAGGGAGTTTTTCCTTGCCACTGTCGCCGTCACCCTTGGCTTGCTCATCAGGGACAATCTTATCATTTTGATTCATACATGTTCACTTCTCATACAAACTTAAATAATTCTTTTGATTGTGTTAAGCTGCTTTGCGACAATGTCAATTGTTAAAAGTGTTATACAAATAAAATTGAATTGAATTGAATTGATAAAGTAAATTAAATATATATTATATATTAATATATAAAAAAATGTTTGCCAATCAACAAATTTTGGTAACAATTTCTATGAAACCATTATAACACTATGAAACGATATAATGGTCTAAAGCACTTCTATACACATTTAGCTGTTTTACTTAGAACACTGCACACATCTGTATCGAACACTACCGATTATGTTATTTCTTAGTTAGTGCTTTTTATAGACGTTTCTTTAAATGTAGAAATGTTTTCAGAAGCATCATTGCATATGGCTTTTGTTTGGATGTTTCCAAGACTTTTGCACAGTACTGTGAATAAAACAGCTGTTAGGTTTTACTGAGCGTACTGGAGAATATGAGTTCTTTTGGTAACTTTGTCACACTCGCTCCTTTCTATTTTCTTGCAAAATCCAGGAGTCAACATTATTGTTTTTTTTTTTTTTTTCCCATCTGAACACTGGTCTGTCGTGTAATATGTTGCTTTCTTACAGGCATGCAAATATTCTTCTGTAATGTTATTTATTCATTAATTTTAGTGTATCTTTGTAGGGAATGGTCTTGTACGTAATAATGCAGACGTAATAAACTTATATAACAAAACTTGTACTACAGATAAGATGGTGCGTAAGACTTTTGCACAGTACTGTGTGTATATAATAATTCCTTATGAATGCCCTATAGCAGGTAATGAATGCAGTCCAAGATTATTGGACTAGTATTACTAATCTTACTTTTTATTAATTTAATCCTTACCATGCTTACGAATAAAAACTCTTTTTACACTCCAGAAAAAAATGTTAAACCCCCCCCCGACCTCCCGGCCCACTTCTCATCCTCAACATTATTTGTTTTCCACATTTAGAGAAAACTAACATTAACACACCAGGTTCCAGGACATACAATACAGTAAATTCCAGATTGAGCTCCGGTGATAAGGCTTGCTTGTACAGTGATGCTATGCTAACAGCACAGGTGGCTAAGCTCAGGTGCTACCCTGAACTTATTTTGGGAGGTAATTAGCAGCGCGTCTCTTTAGGAGCATTTAATCATTCATGCTGCTGTCACTGAGCCTCAAAGGCTAAAGTCATCAATAATGAAGAGTTGAGCTTCAGCGGCTTAGTACAGAAGAACACTGGGAATGAAGAGGGGTCCATGAGTCACTGAGTCACTGATTCACTTTAAATTTGACTCAGCATCTCTGGCTGTACAGTACATTAACACTGAGCTAATCCTGCTTTATTGCTGTAAAATGGAAGTAGACGTGAATTAAAACCCTATTAGAGTGGTTTCCTCGGCTGTTAGCCTAACGTCCGAGAAACAATCCAAGAGAAATCATTATTTTTGGCTAGGTTTGTATTTTGGAGTTCATCCCAAAGGATTCTTGAAACCAGTCCTGTGGAGCATGTCTTTATACATCGGTTTTCCCATGGTTTTGCTGGGAACTGTCCGAGTTCCCAGCATGCACTTCAGCACATTCTATTTGATCTTGGTCACATGTCGGTTGTTAATCTGTTGTTGTTTTTTCACTTACCTGATACCTGATGTGTTTGTGGTTTGTTCTTTATTCCTATTATCAAGTTGTAGCTTTAGCATTAGTATTAGCATTAGCCAAGGGTTAGGGTTAGCCTTTCCAAATATGTCCTCTAATTCAAAGTGTATAAAGCTAAACAAACAACCAAAATCAATAACATGCTCTTAATGAAACTTCTTATTTAGTTCCAGTAATATAATATAGTGTTTTGCGTCAGAAGAAAAAAAGGCCACGCCCACAAGCATTGTCTTTTACAGCTAAAGAGATCAGACAGAATGCTGCACAGGTTCATCTTCAATGTCTATTTTGCAAACATTACCATACTGAAGGATGAACAGAGGAAGATCAGGCACTTTAGCTTTATGGAAAATGCATTTAGGCCATTAAACTCCGTCCATCGCTGACCGAGCACGATCGCACTGCCCATTAATCGTCCACCCTGGGTTTATCTCTGATCCGGATGGATTTCGGGATTTTCAGGATTTTCTGGATGTTCCATTAACGGGAACCTCCCGACACGCTGCCTGTGTTCACCGCCTCCCGTGACGGACGTGTCAGATTTGTCTGCTAAATAACACCCAACAAGTTTGTGTCTAACTGGAGACTGGAAGGAAGCGTGGGCTGGATAATGAGAGAAAAGAGAAAGAAAGGAGGCGGAATAAGGAAGGCAAAAGGTACACAGGTTTGGCTGCTGGCTCGCTGTAATGAAGGGGGATGGAAGGGAAAGCAGAGCAGCGAGGGAGGGATAATGAAAGGAAAGAATGACGTCTGCGTGAAGGTTGCTCGTGGAGGCTGCAGAACTAATTTGGGGATAACAAGCAAGTTGCTGCGGCAGTCTCCGGATCTCGTTGACAGCATGCCCCGGGGGCTGCTGGGTAATCTGAACATTTTGTTGAGAGTGGCACGCTGTCGTGTCCGAGTCATGTCCGGTCCTGATGACCACACAGTTATTGTATTAGTATTTTTTAAAAACCATATTAAAGTGCAGTTTTGTTTTGTAGTTCAGTTGAAAGTTTTTTTCCCTTGTTTTTCTGATCAGGTGCTGTTTTCACAATCACAACAAAACAGGTGTGAGACTTTTAAAGACCATTCGCTAAACCTTCTAACATTTTATTATTATTATTATTATTATTAATATGCTAAACTGGAATTTTCCTGCTCAAATATTCCTGTTTTATTTTTCATGGAACATTTATATAAAACAGCAAAACATCATGGAAGATGCCACCACCCTCATGCTTCACAACTGTTTTTTTTTTCCCTCCAAACATATCGACAGAAATTTTTGTATTTAATCTGGCCAGAGAACACTCTTCCATTTCAATTCAATTATATTATATTTTACTTTATTTTACATAGTGCTTTAAACAATGGGCATTCATCACAAAACAGCTTTAAAGAACAAATGTAAATATATGGATATAAATTTGCAAAAAATTAAGGTAAGGAAAAGTTTGTCCCTGGGCAGCACAGAGGCTTGCACAGCACTGTAGCCTCTCATTTCAAGGGTTGAGGGTTTGATTGATGTCTTGGGTCTGTGTGCATGGAGTTTGCATGTTCTCACCGGGCTTGGTCGGTTTCCTCTGGGTACTCCAGTTTCCTCCTACAGTCCAAAGACATACAGATTATGCTAATCGGCATTTCCAAATTGCGTGTGTGCCCTCTGATGGATTAGCACGCTGCCCATGATGTACCCCACCCCATAAGCTGAGTCACTTGGGCCCCCAAGATCCATCCATCTAGGAACATCTGTTGTCCAACTATGGACCGTGTGGCCAATGATGACCACCGTTTTATTTATTTCTATTTTTACCACTGTGGTAGGACCTCTGGTCAACATTCACAAACTACGGGCCAGGTAGCCTAATCTGTATGTCTTTGGACTGTGAGAGGAAACCAGAGTATTGGAGTAAAAAACAATCAAGCATGGGGAGAACATGCAAATCGAACCTTCGACCCTTGAGGTGCAAAACTGTTTATACACTGTTTATGGGCATTTTGTTATTTTTTTTATTCCGACACGTTCAAATCTGAGAGCACGAATTGTTCTTTATTCTTTGCTTAATTCTTTGCTTCAGAAAATAAGTTCTTTAATTGCTTCATACAATTAAAGGTCTTATTTTTACTTGCTCATTTAATGGCTAATTCTTAATTGTTCGTTTGATTGCTATTGTAATTCTGTTAGATATATGGCAATAACAGTGATTATAGTCAGTTATACAGACTGTGATTGCTGAATACTTTTTAGAGCCTAGGAATATATATTTTTTTTATAAATCTCCATGGATCTTTTTAATTTCTTTTGAACAACTAATTAAAACAACTCATCATTTAACGCATTCACAAAGACATAGAAGGAATTGAAAAAAAAAATTCATGACCCTTTAATCCTCTGATGTTGTATACTCGTGCTCATGTCCTTTAATTCGTGTCCAGTGATCGCTCAGTGTCTGGTGTGAAGAGCCACCAAACATGGACCTGAATCTCTTTAGACCATGAAATGATCAATGCCAGGATCCTCACTGGCACAGACAACCAGGCAGACATGTGGAGCCCTGTGTGTGTGTGTTTTTGTGTGTGTGTGTGTTTGTGTGTGTGAGTGCGCTCCAGATTTCCCTCGGACCTCCTGCTAATTCAAACAAAGTGCAATTAAAGCACACAGCGAGCACGGAAGAGATCCAAACCCAACCTCAGGGTGCCAGCTCGCCCCCATCCCTCTACAGCAGCCATGCTTCTCCCCTAATTTCATCATCTGCTACTTAATTCCCACCCACAATCCTGTTCTCCGCTATCAAATCACAGCAGCTAACACCTGAAGGCTAACGCTAAACCAACCTAGCTTTGTGAACTGCAGCACATGTAGGTCAGTGTAACGCTCTCAGAAGAAAAGTGCTGCCTGCCCACTTCTGCAGACTCAGACGTCCCTGACACTGAGATGTCCCCTCCCAAACCCTCGTCTGGATTCAAACAGACCGAACGTTTCCCTTGTTGCATCTCTCGGGAGCTCTCATCAGCCATGATTAAACGTTGACCTGGAAAAAAAAAACTGCAGCACTGGAGCGCTTTATTTATTTACAAGATTATTTAACTACATATTTGAACCTGTTTACACAACTAAATTTATCAGGAGATTCTTATTGCAATATTAATACAAATCCCAGGCTACCATAAAGATTAATTTCTTTTCTTTTTTTTAATTGAAAGGACAAATGATCAGGTTTGTTGCATAATTATCCAGGTTTAATGCGTTATTGTCACCAATGGCCACCATGGTCCCTAGTTGGACTACAGAAATTCCTTAATGGATGGATGGAATGTGTTATTATCCAGGCTTAGTTAATAATTTTCTATGTTTAGTGTTTCATTATCCAGGTTTATTGTTTCATTATCAAGTTTTGTGCATAATCATCCAGCTTTAGTGCTTAATTATTCAGATTATTGGTTCACTATCCAGGTTTAGTGCCTCATTATTCAGGTTTATAGCATAAAGTTTAGTGCTTAATTATCCAGGTCTAGTGAATAATTATCTAGGTCTATTGGTATAATATCCGGGTCTAGTAGTTCATTATTCAGATTTCCTGCATAATTATCCAGGTTTAGTTAGTACTTAATTATTCAGATTAGTGGTTTATTATCCAGGTTTAGTGCATTATTGTCCATTATTGGTTTACTTACTCACATACTCATCACTTGGACCATACTTGGACAGGGTGCCAATCCATCATATGGCACGCCTAAATGTATAGAATTATTAGGTTTATAGTGGTTCATTGCCCAGGTTTAGTGTATAATGATCTGGGTTTACTGCTTAATTATCCAAGTTTATTGTTTTCTTTATTCAGACTTCATTTATAATTATCCAGGTTTAGTGTTTAGTTATCCAGGTTTAGTGCATAATTATCCAAGTTCAGTGTAGAAAAAAATAAGATCTGGTCTTGTGGTATTGTAGGAAAATATTAGCGATAGGATTTTGTGTTGAAGCTGAGTTACTGAAGTTGGTTAACACATTTTAAAACAAATGTTTTATTTCTCTTATACCACAACATCATGTGTTAATTTTTACTTGTAAGGTTGTGGAACATTCAAAAAGAAGTCAGTTCCTGTAGTCACTTATGTTTTATAGAAACAGTCATTCTTTTAGCGACCACACCAGTGTGGGCGGCGCGGTGGTGTAGTGGTAGCACTGTTGCCTCCAGGGTTGAGGGTTCGAATTTACAATCGAAAGACCTATAGCACAGGCTGTTGGTGTTTCCATATTGCTTTGATTGTGGGTATATGTGTGTGTGTGTGTGTGTGTGTGTGTGTTTGTGTGTGTGTGTGGGTGTGTGTGTGTGTGCTAGTGCCTCATCCGGTGTGTGCCCTTCCTTTTGCCCTGAGCTCCCTGGGATGCGGTCCATCCTACTATGACCCTACCTTTTTTTATTAAGATTATCGGTATAGATAATGGTGGATGCATTAATATAAACCTTGTAGCTTTTTGTTGCTCTGACTTCCAGTGGATTTATGTCTCATTCTTGGTATCAGGTTATAAAGAACCTAAAGGATCATTAGAAATAATTCAACATAATGTCTCTCTTGTATTGGCACTGTGGCTTTATGTTCAGGCCGGGTCTAAAATAAGATACAGGGGAAGAGAGAGAGAGAGAGAGAGAGTGGGGCAGGACAAAGAAAACAGAAATGAAGACAGTGAAAGATGATTAGCAAGACATGCAGACACACTGAGTGTGGGTTTAAACAGTGAGACCGTCTCGGCTGTGCGACAGCTTCATCTCACATCCTTTGTCTCTTCAGCCTTCTTAATTTTTCCAGCTAGCACGGAGGCACAGAGCATCACTCTATGCAATATTCAGGCATGAGTTATATAAGCACGTCCTGATTTTACCGAGTGACAGGCATCCCTGAGCCGACAAGTTAACTTTGTTTGGCTAGAACTCCATCGCATTAGCCCTTATGCTCCTTTCCCTTTTTTTTTTTTTTTTTTTAGGGAAGGAGGGATTGGCAGTGTTAGCAAAGTAGCATCAGTGCTCTTATTCACTTTTAACAGCTTTGTGTTTAGCTTAACTGAATGTTAATGTTACTATTCCAGCAGTTACTACAGCTTCAGATGTCATGCAGTTGTGTGGGTTTGCTAGCATGCTAGTTACACATTACAGGTGGAGTTTTTTTACACTTGGTGGATAAAGAGGAAAATTGTCTTTCCTTCAGAACAGTTTTTTGAACAGATTATATATTTATATAGATTTAGTTTAGTTCAATTGTCTAATATCAATGGAAACAACTCAACATTTGCTAGAAATTAGGTTGACAGCTAGTAAGCTAGCTTGTTGCTGTATGTCTGAACCTGACTTTAAAATGCTTGTGTTCATAGTCAGTTCTACTAATTTCTACTAGCGTAAGTATGCGCCATAGATGCGAAATGCGAGTTTGTAGACATAGTTAAAATGTTAAAGCTAAAAATAATCTGATGATCTTTAAGGTAATAAGTAATATTATTATTATTTCAGGTTGAAGCCCACGTACATGTCTGTCTGTCTTTCTGTACGGCAGAACTCTCTATCTAACTTATTAATACACAGAATTGTGTATTAATTTGTAATAAGTTGTAAGTTGTACTTCTGCCGTCGTCAGCCAAATAAATACACTCCCTGTTCGGTAATCAAAGAGTGAATCACAGATGAGAAATGGAAAAGGTAGATTGAATAAAGATGAAGTTTTGTCATAAAAAAGTGAAAATGTTAACTAATTGGTTTATTAAAAAAATAATAATCATTTGTTAAAACTGTATCTTTTGGGTTAATTTGTGCATACAAATTTGTTTACATTTGTATACATATTACAAAATTAATTTCCTTGCTTTGTTTACAAGATGCAGTTTGTTTACATATTTTGGTTCATTCAAAACTAAAAATAAAAGGATGTGACCACTCTGTCACCACCTACAGTACTGTCTCAGATTTCTCTCTTTTTATCTGCACAGGGCAGCTCCGATTAGCAATCGCATATAGAGCTGGCATCCTCATCGTTGACAGTGAGTATGTAAACAGTGTTTAAACTCTCAGTTTGAAGTGCTTTCAATATTTTCGTATATTGAAACGTATGTGCGGTTCTGTACGGTATCGTATGATCCGGAAGTTGAGTCATATCAACTGGACCAGTGGATACGTTTCAGTACACTCCCAAGTAGCTTCTTCAGTCTAAGGAAAGTTGGAAAGTTCCCCGTATTTAAGGGGACAGGGTCCTTAAGTGTGCCTTTCTTGGTGGATGTATGAAGCCGTCTTGATCTTCCTCAGGATGGATGAAAGGGCAGCATAAAAAAATAGACAGGTTGTGTCAACTTTGACACAAAAAAAAAGCTTTTTTCACCCCTCTCTCGAAACATCTATCCTCTCCGTCCAAATAAATGATGACTTTTCAGGTATGGGACGATCCTTTGACCTTAGAGGACTTAAATATGATGAACTTTCTAACTTACCTTAGACTGAAGAACCTACTTGGATGAGTAGTGAAACTTTTCCACTAAACAAGAAAGAAGTCCGGTTGACATGAATCGACTTCCAGGTAACCACCCCAGGATGACTGAGAATCTTCACAGATGGTAATGTACAGTATGATGTATACAGTAGCATTAATGTCAGTATTCAATATGCCAAAAAATTTATAAATGCTTACAGTACATCAATTTCGTGTTTTATTCAAAACCTGTTTGACGATGATCTAAGCTTAAATGTGAATAATGCTAAAATGGCTTCTATGCCTTTTCCTTACTGATATGACCTGCAGCAAATAAAAGACAGGACAGAGACGTATTGTGCTTATTAATGGCAATCCAAGTCTCATTGTCCTGTTTCATAAGAGAGGTCAAGCAAGACCGCAATCAAAACTAGACAAACAGCTGAGGGTTTAATTCACATAACAGAGCGTCGCATTAATGATTAGGCACGCACAAGATTACTGACATCGGACCAACAATTAACCTACAGCCTTATCTAAAAATAACTTTAAATGATACGTGAGAATGTATTAGGCAGAAATCAACACTAAACTTATAAATCATAATAAATAAATATTCATGACACAGATCTAAACTGTGCTAAACTGTACTAAAGAGTTTAACACGGTTTAAATCATGCCTTCATGTTGTAGGATTGGTTCGCATTTCAAAATCAGTGAAGATCTAACCAATCATAGATCAACGAACCAATCATAATGCAGAAGGACGGATTTGTCATGTTCTTTGCTCTTTCCATTATGTTCGTGTGTACGTCTGGATCAAGCCAGGAGAAACATTAACATGATCTTTAATGGAATGTTACATATCACATTTCTGAAAACGGTGTCATAGAACACGTGGTCATGGTAAGAAGTAATGAAGGCAAATCAGAGATCAGGCGAGCACAATCAGGAGACACATCAATCACGGAAAGTGGGCGAAGACAAGACCTAAATTGTAGCAAAGACACATGATGTGACCTGAAAGAAAAAAAAAATCATAGATATCACGGATTCTGTATTTGCATTGTGGTTTCTATGGCAACAAGCTCACTTCGTTTGTGTTATGGTTCTGTCTTCAACCCTCATCTCGTCATCTCATCAGGGATTGACCTGCTTGCTGTTTTGAATTTGTCTTTAATTAATTTGTCCATTAATATTTTCCTGAGTGATTACAGTGCTCAAGTTAATCAGGTCAACTCGTTTGTTTCGACTTCTTTCTCTTATGTACTTCGTGATTTTTGTTCTCTGTAGGTATGTTTCAGTTCCCAATTACACTATATGGTCAAAAGTATTTGGCCAGTGACATTGTATACAAAAACATATTCTTATACAATATGGAGTCTGTCCTCGTTTTGCAGCTATAACAGCTCCCACTCTTCTTGGAAGGCTGTCCACAAGATTTTGGGTGGAGTGTTTCTGTGGTTGGAATTCGTGCCCATTCATTCTGTAGAGCGTTTATGAGGACAGATACTGATGTTGGACAGAGAGAAGGGCTGGCTCGCAATCTGTGTTCCAGTTCATCCTAAAGGTGCTCGATGGAGGTTTGAGGTCAGGGCTCTGTGTTAGGGCCGCTCAAGTTCTTCCACAACCAACTCATCAAACCATGCCTGTATAGTCCTTGCTTTGTGCACTGGGGCGCAGTCATGTTGGAATAAAAAAGGGTCTTCACCAAACTGTTGACACAAAGTTAATAATAAAAGCATAACATTGTCCAAGATGTCTTGGTATGCTGAAGCATTAAGATTGTCCTTCACTGGGGATAAGGGGCCTATTTGATTGAAACACCTGAATTCAATAATTAATACGTTTGGCCAAATGCTTTTAGTCCGTATATTGTTTGTCGTGCCCTATGATAGTGAGCCTGGTGTGTTACAGCATCAACGCAGAACTGCGAATGTAGAACTAGAGGGGCCTCATCATCTCGATTTATGCCTAAAGGAACAAATTTCCACCCGCACACTTCCTGGTAGCTTGATTAATTTTGGAGTAAAAATTTTAAGAAAAGTTCATCAATATTTATTAAGAAATTATGAAAAAGTGTGAATATTTAAAGTGCACTCATTCGCTGAGAGTGTCGAGTAAGTTTAAATGGCACAAATGCAGAACCTTCTTTATGCATTTATTTATTTATTAAAAAAAAAAAAAAAAAATTTGTAACAAGATCCAACCCAAATCTACATCTCAGGACTGTTCTGTAGCGGATCTTACATAACATTCCCGTCATAGTTCTTGCTTCATGTTTTGTTGCTACTTTTTTGACACTTGCAGTTATAGAGGCTACGGATCTTGTGGGAAATGATCAGGGAATGTGCAACTGCTGCGTGAAGGTGAGAAACAGTAGCTATAAAAAAAAATAAAAAAGTTGAAGTAGTTCAAGTTTCTAGAAATTTCCCCAAACTTTCGTCTGGTGCTCCATAAGTGCTCAGGTATGTTCATGATAACCTTTATTCAGTATGAATTTCCCTCTCTCAGGTCGGATTGGCACCTAATAGCGACGCTGGAACACGTAAGAAGACCAAGACGGTCCCGGATTGCAGGAGTCCGCTGTTCCAGGAGACGTTGTTCTTGTGAGACAAAAAAAAAAAAAATCTCTTATCGTGTTGTGTATAAGTCTCGATTTTTGTATCGCTGGAAAAAAATACATCTGTCGCATGGATATCTGTGAAGAATAATTTTCCATGTTTGCAGTGTTGTTGCTGATGAGGAGGAGAAGAAGAGGCTTTTATTCACTGTGTGGAATTGTGATGGAGCGAGCAGGTATTCAAATCCAATTTCAATTCTAATTCTTTTTGTCGCGTATTTGTCACAGCCAAACACAGTATGATATGATATGCAGTGAAATGCATGTATGAGTGTCCGTGACTTAAAAAGACAGATTTCTCTGGGATGTAATGAATTGTGCTAGAGAGTACAATTAAATAAAAAAACTAATTTTCCAATAAAAGTAACACAATCTCTTTTCGTGTCTTTTTGCGGTACTTCTTCTAGTTTCCTGATAAAAGTAATACTAATAATAATTTAAAAAATATTATAAAAAATATAAGAGGATTTTACAATATTTACAAAAGGTACCAAAATGAAGTCTAATTATAAAATAAAAAAATATGAGTATGAATTATGCAGGATTACAGACTATACATAAAGAATTATGAACTCTGATAGTGCAGTTTGTCCTCATTTATGTAAAAATTGATCAAGAAAAAAATGGACAAATGTGAGCAATGTTCAGGCTTGATCACAATTTTATTAACTGTTATTATGCTAGTTTTCAGGATTAAATATTAGCACTGTGGCTTTGCACGTCAGGGGTTTGATTCCCGCCTCGGGTCTGTGTGTGCATCCCTGTGTTTCTTTGGTTCCTCCGGGTACGCCGGCTTCCTCCCACAGTACAGATATACGCAGAGTCGGCTAATTGGTGTTCCCGCGACCCTGTACAGGACATGTGGTACTATAGACAATGTTGTTAGTCTTTCCACTACTCCCGTCAATGAGTCGCCACAGCGGAAAATCTGATCCGCACACCAACTTGGCGCAGGTTTAATGCCCTTCCTGACGCAGCCCTTCCATTTTATCTGGACTTGGGACAGTGACTGGGGTTTGGGCATTGGGTTAGGGATTGAACCTAATACAAATATTAAATGTTTAAAAAATATGCTTATTTTGCGATAGTTTAATTACAGCGCATTATCTTATTGATTGTTTTTTTTTAAAACCTCTAAATCCTTGATCGATTTCTATTCTCCAAAATGTTGAACTCTTTAATTTTCATCAGGCTGTTAAAAAACAACTTAAAATGTTCATATTTTAACTTTTATGTTTGATCTAATTTTCAGGCATAACCATAAACCACTAGGCTGCTAAGATAATTACAGGAAAATGTATTTATGTAGAAATACTAATGTATCAAATGCTACATTATGGTACAATGAAAACAGTCTTGGCTTATATGCGAAAATATTTGGTGCATTAGAGAGCATCTCATTAGAGCTGGCCCCTGTCCTGCCTTGTAGCCATTTTTCATGGTTTGTGAACGATTTTTTTTCTTGGAGGAGGAATAATTACTGTGACCAGCAGATTCCTTTAACTTCCAGTGTTCATTTACATGTGTGGGACTGCGGTTCACAAACCCTCGGCCTTCAGAGCCGCTCTGACACGCATAAAACCTTATATAACGCCTTTGAAGTCACCACGCACAGCCGGCTCCGCTGCATTTTAACGGGCTATAACTTTTTTTTTTTAAAGGAGAAGTGCATAATGGTTTTGTTGGTTTTATACTTACCTAAAATTTAGTGTAGCCTTTATTTCACTGTGAGCACAGCTGGAAACTCTTAATGTGTTAATCTCACTTATTACATTTTTTTCAAATGCCGGAGGATGAGATTACATAATATATAATTTAATATCATACAGTTTTAAATACAAGCTGAGATTTGCTGCCCTGTGGGTCAGTCCATGAAATACAGAATATTTAGATCAAGTATCACTCCCAGTTGGTGCCTTCTTTTCGAAACCTTTAATCCTTTTAATGTAGGATTAAATCTAATCCAGGAAACCCATTATGTGGCTGAATGTTGATGGCAAAAAAAAAAAAAAAGTCAAGCAGTTATGTAACTTTGCCCCATTAAAAGGAAATGGGTTTGCATTACATTACTTGGGGTTCAAGAGGTTTAACCATAAAGAGGCCCGAGCACCACTGATGAGTCAGAGGTTTTATAATGTATTTAAGTACGAAGTGTATAAAGATCATTTTCTTAATGGTGGTTGGACGAATATTATTTAATTATTTATCTTATTAAAAGAGAAATGTACTGTGTGCAGTCTGAGAGAGATAGAGGGAAACAAAAGAAGATTTACATCCCAGTTAAAAGGCCTGATTGTTTTTCTTTTTTTTTTTATTGACTGATGCATCGTCTGCAAAGTTAACCCTTAAATCCAGAGCAGCATAGATCCATGCCAGACATGCACAACTGGAATTGACCAAAGGTCAAAAACTAATCTAGTGCTGCTGGTGTGTGTGTGTGTGTGTGTGTGTGTGTGTGTTTCGACAGGGGATGACATCAGATGATAAAATGAGCAATTAAACATAAAAAATGCACAAATTTTGCCGCTACCAGAATATGATAACAACGTCTCAAAAATGTAGGACTCACAAAATGCTCATATTATTATTTTCTTATGATCATAGAAACAACCGTAAGAAACACATGATCATATACTGTATGTTTTTTTAAGCTTGCTCTGTCATGTGTAAATAATTGTTGTATACAAGTTGGGTGAAAAGCCTTTTTTCAGCTTAGTTCCTTCACTCATATGCTGATGTGAATTTCCAGCAAAATTTCAGTTCTTAAGGGGAAAATTCTTCAGAAGAATTCTTCAGATTAGATAAAGAGCATCTTTTTCTCCACTCTTTCTTTTAACTGTCCAGTTAAAAGAAATGTGTTATTTTTTAATAATAAACACTGATGTGAACTGTTGCTGTGATGAGGCTTCATGGTTCTGAAAATCTAATTTCTTCGGTTGTGTATTTTCCAGGAAGCTGGTCGGGTGCATGAGTTTTGGAGTGTGTTCGCTGATCAGATCGGAGAAGGTACGTTTACTTGAGTCTTGTTTCACTTAAATTGATTAGTTTTATGTAGACATGGGGTGCACTTACCTTTGCGAGCGCATGTAAACTGAATTTACAATTAGGATAAACTTCATCTTCGAGAGGTTCTATTCCTAGAACCTGGCAGGTACAGGTACCGGTACAGCTTCAGGTACCTCAAGTTCTTTAGTGAGTGTATAAGAATGAGGACGTCTCCAGGTATTAATGATGATTAATGATGATTTCTTTCTGTTTGAATTCTGATGGAATAAACCATGAATAAATAATAAACCTGTGACTTCAGTTGTTCGATAGCTCAGGACTGGAATTTCCTACAGTCTACCTGAGCCTCCAGGAACAAACTGGACTCCTTTTAATTTTAACACATCTCCTGTTATACTGAACTTCCAGTACACATTATTATGCTGATCCGTTATCACCCAGATGAGGATGGGTTCCCTGTTGAGTCTGGTTCCTCTCAAGGTTTCWTCCTATTACCATCTCAGGGAGTTTTTCCTTGCCACCGTTGCCCTCGGCCTGCTCATCAGGGACAATCTTATCATTTTGATTCATACACATTGCATACAAACTTACTTCTTTTTATTGTGTAAAGCTGCTTTGCGACGATGTCAATTGTTAAAAGCACTATATAAATAAAATTGACTTGACTTGACTTGAATATAATATGCTATAATGTAATAACATACAGTGAGATAGATTATAATCTAATATAGTATTATATGAAAAGTAAAATCATATTAAAATAATATATTTCATATATAATAAGATATAGTGGAAATATAATAGAGTGCATATGAATATAAAAGAACAGATGAGAGATAATTAAAATGCATTGCATTAGAATAGAATCCATTTAAACAAAAGAAAGTAGATGATAACTGTATTGAATAGAATAAAAAGAAATTACAACATAATATAAAATAATTCAACATATAGGAATATAATAGACTGGAATAGTCCAAAAAGCAACAGAATTAAATTTAATT
This sequence comes from Clarias batrachus, assembly GCA_003987875.1. Lineage (NCBI taxonomy): Eukaryota > Metazoa > Chordata > Actinopteri > Siluriformes > Clariidae > Clarias > Clarias batrachus. Next base: position 850,451 of record QMIH01000283.1, read on the forward strand.
GATAGATGGGATTATAATTAAGTAACATCACACTCTGTGTGTCGTAGACATGAAGGCGCAGCCCAAATACTGAAGTTTTCACAGCTGTGCTGATATTCAGCACAACAACATGGCCTCAAGGGTGATACATTTCTACCATTTATTATCAACAGACTTTGATTTGTTTTTTAAAACACATATCTTTCCACAACTGGCAGAATTAACTTACTGCATTTAGTGTAATTAAAAAGGTGAAATTTTGAATTCTTACAAGTAGACAAAAGAATTTTTGAATTCTTTATGTAGACAAAAGATGAGGACAATAAATCATGGAGTTGGTGGACAGTCCAGTCAGTTTCTCTTTATATTTCTACGTATTCCATTTCAGACTATCTAACGTTTGACTTCTGAGGTTAAAAGTGTGAAATGAAAGCTAGTGAGCTATGTAGAGTGTAGAATCCCTTGCTCCACACAGCAAGTAGTGCTCTTGATCAGTTGTTAGAGAGGGTTTTGGGATTCAGCCTTAAGAGCAAACTGGATGGTTCAGAGACGATTAGGACTTTATTGAAATACTGCACATCTTACATACCTACTCTCATCCTTGATTGCGACCCACAATTAGTGTAATCCACAACACCAGTGATGTGGAGTGATACATATAATTAAACTTGTGGAATGCCTCTCGTCCAATCAAATTACTCGGTGTGAATTAGAATGAAGTGTATTAGAGTATGTTAGAGCTAGTATATTAGAATAGAATAGAACATGGGTTAATACACCAGAATGAAATAGAATTGTTCAGATTAGAATCCTAAACTGAATAGAATACAGTGTGTTAACAGATTACAAAAGAGCAGAATTCGAGAGCGGAAAAAACTCCTTCACGAGGGTTTAATTCTCCCTGCAGCAGTTCAATGTTAGCGTTAGCCCCGTTAACGTCTTGCCCTGGCGGCCATGTTGTCAAGCCCTCCCCGTGTCACGCTCATGTCTCCGAGCGAGGATTAGCTGCCCGATGTTAGCGCAGCGCTGATTATTTTGCCTGCCATCTGGCTGAATGAATATTTGATTGCCTTCATTTGCTAATGAGCAGCTTAGGATCTGTATCACAGGAAGTCGCCCTCTCTGCATCCTGTCCTCCGCTCCATCCCCCACCTCTCACTTTTATCTCTCCAACTTCCTCCGTCATCCCGCAATCAGTCAGGTTCTCATCTGCTCCGAGAGCTCCCTCAGTCTGTCGTTATCCACGTCTGGGTTTAACCTGACTCAAATCGAATCGATTCGGATTTAAAACGATTTGACCAAAAAACAACAACAAAAAAAGAAGGCAAGATTGGTTTCTGAATATTTTTTCAGTTTGTAGGTTGAAGGTGAAGGCAAGATGCAGATTTATTATCCTGCAACCTGTTTGCATGAGCCTTCACGCACTCGCTTTACACCACTCCAGGGTTCTGAGCATCTCAGACTTGTGTAGTGTCACTTCATCTCATCACAGCAGCACAACACTCAGGGTTTAAAGGCACAGTCATATGTTAGACCTTTAAAGGTAGAGGCAAATGTTAGAACTTATTTTTATCAAAAATTTATACCATATAAACATTTATATATTTTGTTTGGGAAATTTTTTCATGCACAGATATTAGACCCCTTATGATTTTTACACTGGTTATCTCTTTATTAGCTTTATATGAATCTGTGTTACTGTAGCTACGAATGGTGCTGTTTTTTAATTAATTAATTTATTTTTAATGTGGCATTAGAAATAATGAGAAAATATCACATTTAATTCCGGTCTTTCTTTATCTCTGTTCTTTATGCAAAAAATCTGCACATGGTGAGTTTTTCTTGGCTGTGTTGAGATAAAAAACCTGAGGTTTAGTGCTTTTAGAGCTGATTATCATACTGGTCGGGGTGATCACGTCTGTTCGCAAATGACAACGTGCAGCTTTGACTGAGACTGCAACTTAGAGACAGATGAGAAAGATGAGAGAGGTGAGAGTGAGAGAGGAGAAGAAAGTCTACTTAGGAAAATCGTCAAGACGGTGCGCTACCTAGGGTTAGCGTTACATTATTTTATATCTTAGCCTTAATGATTCTGTTAAGAGATGCTCTTCATCACTCACCGCCATCTTCCTTCCTCCTTTCCATTTCTTACCTTTTCTCATTTGTTTTGCCACATGCTTGTGACAACCTGTTTTGTTTGCATCTAATTCTTAGCACCAAAGTATTAAAACATAACTATGCTTCCCATTGGTTATAAATTCAAACACAGACACTAATAATATTTACAAAAAGGATTTCAAATTCTGTGATGTTAATTTGATTGTGTTACCTATTTCGTGTAAGACCAAGTGTGCAACAATGCAAAGAACATCCCTTTTATAATTTGTGTGATATATACAGTATACGGATATCGCCCCCTTGTGGATTGGTTGTTTATGACTCAGGTAGTGCGCCAAAATGCATGGAAGGTGCGGTAAGTCCTTAAAAGATTCATAGATTAATTTCAATTTAAGGTTAGGTTTCAACTTGTATGTGCATTGCTTGTGTAGAGAATGTAACAAATCAACCCCCCCCCACCTTAATCCATGCTGCCCTCTAGTGGCAAGGGTTAAAATAATAATCTATATAAAAATAATAAAATGAATTAAACTATTAACAGGAGTAAAACGTATTACTGTTAATTAAAAAAAAATCCTTGTAAAGTGGTTAATTAGTTTATTTTTAGTAGACAAAGAGTTCCATTTTAATCCTGACCACTAGGGGGAGCCTGGAGTTATATGTAGCTAAAATATAGCTAAAATCTTTATTATCTGGTTAATTCGTTATCATACTGCATAACTTTATATTGTTCTTAATCACACGGAATAAACTATGGCATATTAAATGTAAATTTTACGTAACAATATTTAAATAAAAATAATTATATGCATGCACAACTTTGCCTTAAGCTGTTCGGTCTGTCTCTCTATCTGTCTCGTCTTGTCCAGGTCTCTGGCTGGTACTACTTACTCGGGGAAGACCTTGGGCGGAACAAACACCTGCGTGCAGATCCTCAGGGGTGCACACACAACTCTGGTGTGTGTGTGTGTGTGCGTGTTTGTGTGTAAATGAATGTTTGGGTCGGTGCCTTAATTTAGCTGAAGGGGACAGAGGCGAGACATGCAGGTCATTCTGGGGGAAGTGAGGGATTTAAAGGAGAGCTACAGATTGAGAGATAAAAAAGGGAGGGATAGCGAGAGAGAGAGAGACACACATGAAAAGGCAGAGAGAGAAAGAGGGCTGGACCTACCACACACACACACACACACACACACACACACACACACGCACACACACACACACACACATATCACAATCTGGCACACACTCTCTCCGAACAGTTTCTGCTCCTTGGTTTGAAGGTATAGGAGATATTTTTGCTGTCAGAAAGTGGATGCTTAAATACACACACACACATACTTAAACGCATGTGGTGTGGGATCATCTGAGGCTGCTGAGTGAGTGTGTGTGAGAACCGTCAGCCAGACAGCCAGAGCTCAGGTGAGTGATTTTTTTCTGTTTATCACTTCCAGGGATTTTGAACGTGCATCTGTTCACGCTTTCTCGTCTCTCACTCTCTCTCGCTCCCTCTCTCTCCCTCTCTCTCTCTCTGTCTCTCCAAGCCACATCTTAACCACAACACGAATCTGTTCAAGCCCATGTGTATAAATAGAGTCTAGCTGAAATCCAGAAGAATTTGTGTTTAATGTAAGGAATAAAACACTCGTCGTGTGACGTCAGCACGCCGACGCTGATTCATTTCCCACAACATCGCATCCCGAAGTGTTTTATTCCTCTTCCACGACAGCATTTCTCCCATGATTCCACTGTTTCATGATGTCATAGTTTTTTAAACCGTTTATACGAGACCAGTGAGCTCCTCTGACGGTTTACTGTACTATACGTTCCAGCAGGTCTGAGCGCTCCTTGTCCCTACGCGTGTGTCTCTGCTCCTGTGTTGAAAGACATGTCATGTTTGTAATGTTTATTTAAGTTATTGTTACTGTACTTCATATAAGATAAAAGAAATAAGAAAACTCACAGATTATTTTTACAGTTTAACTTCAGATTCAAAGTGACAGAAAGATCAATTAAGAACGTTGTAACAACAGTAATGCTAACGTCAATAATAATAATAATAATAATAATAATAATATGATTGCAGTGGACATAGTCCCTTTCTGTTCGGATGTATCTCTTTCTTCTTGCTCTCTTTCTCTAATTCTCTCCTGTCTGTCTGTCACTGTCACTCTTCTTCTGCACCTTCTCTCTCTCTCTTTGCTCTTTTTCTCTGATGCCCTTTGTCTTTTTGTCCATCTGTCTGTCTTTCATTCGTTCTCTTATTCAGTGTTTCTATCATCTTGCTTTCTCTGCCTGATTATGTCTATCTATCTATCTATCTATCTATCTATCTATCTATCTATCTATCTATCTATCTATCTATCTATCTATCTATCTATCTATCTATCTGCTGTTCAATTTCCTTGGTTCTCTTATTCTGTTTGTCTGACATTTTGTCTGTCTGTCTGTCTCTCTCTCTCTCTCTCTTCACTATATATTTCTTCATACTGTTTTTCTCTGATTCTCTTTTTCTTTCTTTCTATCCCTGTCTCTTTCTTGTTCTCTTTCTCTCTGATTCTCTTCTTCGCTCCTTGTTTCTGTCTCTCTGCCTGCCTGTCCATCTGTTGTCTCCATCTATCTCTAACTTCTCATTGACTGTCTCTGGTTCTTTCCTTCTGTCTCTCTCTCTCTCTCTGCCTGTTTATCTTTTCGTGCTCTTCTTTTTGTCTTCTTGCTCTCTCTCTCTCTCTCTCTTTGGTTATCTTTGTGTTCATCAGTCAGAGTCTATCTATCTATCTATCTATCTATCTATCTATCTATCTATCTATCTATCTATCTATCTATCTATCTATCTATCTATCTTTTTCAATTTCTCTTGTTTTCTACTTCTCCCTCTCTCCCTTCTGTGCTCCCCTTCTCTTACTCTCTTCTTGCTCTCTCTCTGGTTCTCTCCTTCCATCTGTCTGTTTGTCTGTCTCTCTCTCTCTCCAGCACAAACTAGGCCATGGCTTTTTTTTATATGTTTATTGTGTGTAAACGTGTGTCTGTGACTGCGCCGTCTGCAACACAGCATTTCACTTTACTCACCGACTGATAGACGTAAATAAACCAGAGACTTCATTATTACTTTATGAATAACTTTTATAATAATTTTCAAACATAAATAAATATGAATCTTTTAAACACCACACGCCGATTGCATTGGCAGCAGGAACAGGTTCTCAGCGCCTCAGGTCTGATGTGTGTTTAATGTTTAAAATGATGGTCCGGAGTGCAGCAGGACGGCAACGTGAGTCAGGAATTAGAAGCAGAACTCAGATCTGGATCAGGAGCAGAGCGATAGACCGAGGAAATCTTTCAATCTTCAGCACACACGGTGTCTCTGAGCTGATTCATTTTCTGTGAGTAAGAGCAGGAGGCTTTCTTCTAACTCTGTGCTCCTTGTGTTTTCCGTGGTTTTGTCATTATTGACCAATAGGGGGCGCTGTGTGTAAAAGTCCAGAGAGAGAGAGAGAGAGACAGCGAGTACCCGAATTCTACTTGTATTTGTTTTGATTAGTCACTTGTTGCAGTAGCTTAAACTGATATTCATGCTAGCAAGCAACAATAACTTGTTGTTTGTGGGCGTGGCCTATCCAGCATTTTTGTAGCTTAGACAAAAAGTGGAAATAGGTTTATATATGTAGCTTCTAAATCTTACTATTTAACCAGAAAGTACAGTATAATAATCCACAAATTACAAGTGTTACATTTAGTTGTTCTTACTTTCGTTCAGATTAGATTAGCAAATAAAGGCTAGCTAACTACTAGCTACAGCGCTTTCCCTCACCAGAGACACCGGTGATTTCTGCTGCTCCTCTCAAGCTTGCATTTTACCTCCTTAAATCACTTTTTATAAGAGGTTGTAACCATTTGTATTTGAATAAGATTCGCTTTTTGCTTGTTTAGTGAGTCAGGGATCCTGAGATTCAGTTCTCTCTTGACCAGTGAGTCCATTTTTGAGTCAGTGAATCTTTTGAACCTGAGAGGCATTGCTTATTTTGTGACTCAGGGTTTATGTACCATCTAAAAAAAGTTTTTAGGTAGAAATAAGATTAATTTTCTGTTGTTCAGTGAGTCAGTGTATGAGTCAATGCGTCTTTTGAACCAGAGAGAGATTCAATTATGTCTTGTTCAGTGAGTCAGTTCTTGAGTCAGTCAATCTTTTGAACCCAAGATTCAGTTCTCTCTTGTTCAGTAAGTCAGTGTTTGAGTTTTTTACAATCTGTGATTCTTTTACATTTAAAGGAAGATTCACGTCTGTTCTGTTCACTTGTTCGTTGAGTCAGTGTATGACTCAGTTACGTTTTTAAATCCAATAAGGTTCAGTTCTTTCTTGTTCTGCGAGACAGAGTTTGGGTCGATTAAACTTTTAAATCTGAATATGATTTGCTTTTTGTGTGTTTGGTGAGTCATTTCTTGAGTCAGTAAATATTTTGAACCTGAGAAAGATTTCCTTCTGTCTTGTTCAGTGAGTCAGCTTTTGAGTCAGTGAATCTTTTGAACCTGAGGTTCACTTCTGTATTGTTCAGTGATAAGTGTTTGAGTCAGTGGAATTTTTAGATACAAAAAAGATTCACTTCTCTCTTGTTCAGTGAGTCAGTGTTCGAGTCAGTGAATATTATATGAGTCAGTGAAATGTTTAAATCCAAATAAGTTTCACTTCTCTCTTGATTAGTGAGTTAGTGTTTGAATCAGTGATTCTTTTAAACTTCAATAAGATTCACTTATCTCTTGTTCAAAGAGTCAGGGTTTGAGTCAAGTGAGTCTCTTGCACCTGAGGGATATTCACTTCTCTCTTGTGGGTGAGTCAGTGTATGAGTCAGTGAGTCTTTTGAGCCCAAGAGTCACTTCTCCTTTGTTCAGTAACTCAGTTTGAGTCTTTTAAAATCTCTGAATCTTTTACATGTGAAGGAGAGTCATGTCTGTCTTGTTCGGTGAGTCAGTGTATGAGTCAGTTAAATTTTTAAATCCAATAAGGTTCAGTTCTTTCTTGTTCAGCGTGACAGAGTTTGGGCTGGTGAATCTTTTATACCTGTATATGATTTGCTTTTTGCTTGTTTGGTGAGTCAGTTTTTGAGTCAGTGAATATTTTGAACCTGAGACAGATTTACTTCTGTCTTGCTTAGCGAGTCAGCTTTTGAGTCAGAGAATCTTTTGAACCTGAGGTTCACTATTATATTGTTCAGTGATAAGTGTTTGGGTTAGTGGAATTTTTATATGCAAATAAAATTAATTTCTCTCTAGTTTAGTGCGTCAGGATTTGAGTCAGCGAATCTTTTGAATCTGACTGAGATTCACATCAGTCTTCTTGATTGAGTCAGTGAATTTCCTTTTAATCTGAATAAGGTTCAATGCTCTCTTGTTCAGTGAGTCAGGGTTTAAGACTTGAATTTTAGACCTGAATAAGGTTCCCAGGTTTTGGGTCAGAGAAACTTTTAAACCTGAGAGAGATTCACCTCTCTCTTGGTTGGTGAGTCAGTGTTTGAGTCAGTGAATGTTTTGCGCCTAAGGGAGATTCACTTCTTTCTTGTTCACTTGAATCTGAGGGAGACTTGTGTCCCTATTTTTCACTGAGCCAGTATTTGCATCAGTAAATGTATCACAGAGATACATTGTTTCACATTTTCAAAGAGTCAGAGTGAAATGTTGGTTAAGCTTTCAGAGAAGAAAACACTTAGATTGAACAAGAAACAACGTAAGTGTAACATTCAGATCCAGATAAATCTGATGATCTAAGGGGTTGAATCCATCCATCCATCTTGGAACCTCTGTAATCCAACTAGGGATCATGGAGGACAATTTTGACCATTGTATTTATTCCAGATGGAAGGAGAGAACCAGAGAGAGAACATGCAAACTCCATGCACACACACCCGATTCGGGACTCAAACCCAGGTCCACTAAGCCACCGTGCCGCCCAAGGGGTTGAAACCCTTTGTGATGTTGCTTTAAATTTTATTCTTAAATCCTTTTTATCATTAAATCCTACACTACATTTATGTTTTTAAGATAAAAAATACATATTAAAGGTAAAACAAAGTTTTCCTCTCTGGTGGAAAATGTACTCTTTTTATTGAGATTGCATGGTCGATTATTCTGGAGCTTTAGTGTGATAGTGATGGAGAAATGTATTTATTATTGATAATTGCGGTGGTTATGCGATGGCGGTGTTTGAATTAAATCGCTGCAGCAGAAATGCTGATTCCTTACATTTGCAAAATGTGGAACGTAACCTACTTGTGATTTTGGTCAGTGTGTTACGGGCCACTGAATAATCCATCAGACATGGCACACATAGTCATGCTCTGTGTGTGTGTGTGTGTGTGTGTGTGTGTGTGTGTGTGTGTGTGTGTGTGTGTGTGTGTGTGAGAGAGAGAGAGAGACAGGGAAGCTGCTGTGCATTCAGCTATTCATTGTCAGAAAATCCTTTTAGAAGAGAGTGAGATTCCTTTCTCTGCCATTTAATAATTTGTTGATTGAGTCTTTTAGTCATTAAAGGTAATCTTTTGGACAGAAAAGTGATTTGCTTCAGTCTTGTTCAGTGAATCAGCATTTGTACCAATATCAATCTTTTGAAATCAAATCAGATTCATTTGTTTCTTGTTCAGCAAGACAATGTTTGAATCAGTGAATCTTTTGGACACTCTTGTTCAGTGAGACAATATTTGAATCAATTAATCTTAAGGACACTCTTATTCAATGAGACAATGTTTGAGTCAATTAATCTTAAGGACACTCTTGTTCAGTGAGACAGTGTTTGAGTCAATGAATCTTTTGGACACTCTTGTTCAGTGAGACAGTGTTGGAGTCAGTGAATATTTTGGACAATCTTGTTCAGTGAGACAATGTTTGAGTTAGTGAATATTAAGGACACTCTTGTTCAATGAGACAATGTTTGAGTCAGTGAATCTTTTGTACACTCTTGTTCATTGAGACAGTGTTTCAGTCAGTGAATGTTTTGGACACTCTTGTTCATTGAGACAGTGTTTCAGTCAGTGAATGTTTTGGACACTCTTGTTCAGTGAGACAGTGTTTGAGTCAGTGAATGTTTTGGACACTCTTATTCAGTGAGACAATGTTTGAGTCAGTGAATCTTTTGGACACTCTTATTCAGTGAGACAATGTTTGAGTCAATGAATCTTTTGGACACTCTTGTTCAGTGAGACAGTGTTTGAGTCAGTGAATATTTTTGATATGAATGTGATTCACTTCTCTGATGCTCACTAAATCACATTAGATTTGTTTACTGAGTCAGTGTTCGAGTCAGTGAATCTCTTTTAGGTCCAAAGGATTAGCTGAATCTAACACTAACTCAGTGAAACAGAATCAGTAAATACAGTATTTGGATGTGAACGTGATTCACCTCTCTCTTGTTCACTGAATCACATTAGTCTTATTCACAGAGTCAGTGTCTGAGTCAGTGAATCATATTCACATCCAGAAGATTCACTGACTCAAACACTGACTTAGTGAACACGATTCACTTGTTTCAAGTTTATCGAGGCAGTGATTGAGTGAGTGAATCTTTTGGATGTGGATGTGACTTGCTTCTCTTCTGTTCAAAGAATCAGCGTATGAGTGAGTGAATCTTTTAAACCCGAGTGATGTTTGCTTTCCTCTTGTTCAGTGAGTCGATATTTGCCGTTAAGATGCTTGGACGTGAGTGAGATTCCTGTTCTCTTAAGTCTGTATAGAAACCAGTGCATCCTTTCATTCATGCTTATTCAGTTGAGTCAGCGAGTTGAACGATTCTCATTGTAAATAGTTTGCTTTCTGAGAATTTCAGAAAGATTTTGACGTGATGGGTTAAACTCCGCTAGATCTCGTCTTCATAGCGGAAACATACAACATTTTTAACATTTACACGGATCACTGTTACATTCGAAACTAAACAAAGCACATGCACAATTTCAAACACACACACATCCCCTGGAGTTGTGTGTAAATGTAATGCAGCTTTACTTTCCCCGGAGCGAGCATTTTCAGTAATTCGTCTGTTTGCATAATTTGCGGGTGCATAGCGCTGTGTGTTTAAGAGGCTGCTTAGCATACTTCCTCCTTCCCAGAGAAAAAGAGAGTGTGTGTGTGTGAGAGAGAGAGAGAGAGAGCGAGAGAGAGAGAAATAAGTGCGCCCTCATACTCTGCAGAAGATTTAATCACATCTTTATACACAGATGGATCAATCTTAATGTGGGTAGTGTCTATTATGTAGTGCGTCTCTCTTCCTCTCTTTGTCTTTCTACTTATGTGTGTGTGTGTGTGTGTGTGTGTGTGTGTGTGTCAGTGTAATCTATTTAACCTTGAGTGAGATGCTTTCATATCCTGACTCGGGTGTTGTTCAATTATGTGTGTCGATTGTGCGTGAAAATGTCAAGTAGTGGCTCATGTCAGGTTCAGGGAACTTCAATGTTGCGTATTATAAATTCCGAAGTGGCTCAGTGACTCAGGTCAAAACACTCCCAGGATGCACCAGTGCAGTTCTGAGTAGTGGTGTAAAGGGTAGTGGGGTGGGGGTTGTCTAAGACGCTATCTGAAATGCAGACATGACATTTCCCTTTCTTGGATTTCTATAGTTCTTGAGTGTGTGTGTGTGTGTGTGTGTGTGTGTGTCTTGGTGGATGATTAGTACCATCATACTTTATATCCTGTTCGACTACAGTTGGTCTGCCAGAATCTTGTTCCACATCTGGATGTTGAGAAATGTAATTTTGTTCACCTAGGTGCACTAAATAAACACAATTCTTCTGTTCTGGTCTTAAAATAAACCCTATTTTCATCTTATTAGTCGCAGTCTGACGGCTCAAAGCGGTAAATTATCTCAGCGTGTTTCTTATTTCTTCGCACGAGGGAAAGTTTTTCCCCTGCGTCCTAATCACATTTAACTCACACTTGCAGGGTAATAGTCAGAAAACGAAATCTGCAGATTTTCAACGTGTCATTTGTCGTAAAATGTCAGAACGTGCTTGTGGATCGGCTTCGAACGCAGCGACAAGGCTGATGAATGTGTGTGTGTGTGTGTGTGTGTGTGAGAGTGGCATATGCACTGCTTGTATTACCATGATGTGTTGAAAATGTGTGTTGGAGTCACTTCAAGTTTTTTTTTTCTCTTCTCAGTTTTCACACAGCCATTTTCTTTTTTCTTCCTTTCCCCCTATGATCGGCAGTAAATGTTTTGCGCAGAGCCGTGATCACGGGTTTCCGTCAGACCGCACAAACTTCAAGCTCGACTCTGAATGTGCACCACATCAATAAATGATTTTTAATCCTGCTTTTAAATTATTCTCTTTCAGTTCTCCATAAACTCATGAACGTGTGCAGGCCTTGCTAAAATCAAACTCTAAACAATGTTATAATAATTTTACAGGCTCTCTCCCTGAAGATCAACTTTTATATTTCTTAAAAATGACCTTTAAAATGATTAAAGCAGCATGTGTAAGAGTACAAAGTCCTGTCCGATGATATATCATTGATAAATGATTATTAATACTGCAATAAAAAAAAAGCTAATTCCTCCTATAGAGCATTTTCATTTTTTAAAAATGTTCCCATTGAACAGATGTCTTATTAAAGAACAATGATGCAAGCAAATTTTCATATCATTATCATTACTACTAAATCAGCTTTTTCAACTAAAATTGAGAATGAAGATTGATCATATAAGTGGAGTTGTGATGAAATTTCTGGCGAAGCTAGAAATATAACCGATTGATATTTGACATATTTACTTCAAGCACAGTGCGGTGATGAGACTCTTAGCCGCTGTAAAACATGTGAGCGTTTTAAAGAAGGCTGTTTTTCCGTGAATGACGATCCTGCCATTTCTACATGTGTGGGCCATTAAAGGAGTTCCTGGGAGGCTAGCGTTTCAGACGTGAAGCAGGTCATGAGAAAAACTTTCTATGTTGATGGTATCCAAGGAAGTTAGTGATGTGCTGGGTACATTAGTATATTAAGTACATTAGAATGTAAAGAATTATGTAGAGAAAAGTGATTTTTTTTTTACTCTTATAACTGTCTTGTTTCAGTCTCGGTTTGACACGAACGCAGCTCGTAGAAACAAAAAAGAAATTCCTAATTGAACAAACTGATGCCAAACAAACATTTACTTTCTTTAATTATTAAGCAACGCGTCTAGTGTCTACATTTTGACTGAATCATCGGATTATTACTATTTATTACTATCAAAAAATATTTAAATAGATAAAAATATAATAAAAAAATATATTTTTATGTTTTATCAGACACACACACACACATACAAAATCTTAAATCTTTAAAACCTCTGCATCCTCATCCGTAATTACACACATGAAGAGGCTGATTAAAAACAAACAAACAAGAAAAGCAATGAACTGCATTAAAAAAACAATTAAGCAAAAAAAAAAAAAAGAATGAAAAACCTGATTACATATGGAAATCACACAACGTAGGCTGAAAAAACTCAGATGTGTAAATTAGACAGTGGACGAATAATTCACACTTTCAAATGATTTTTCTACACATTTCCCACATGATTTTATGTTTCTCAGCTTGTTCATTTCTTATTTCCTTCTACGAATTAGAATAAGAAAACTATACAATTTCTTAATTAGTTTACAATATATGTATATTATTAATTGGTTTTACAAAATGATATAAAATATGTACTGTATTAGTTTAATAAAATAAAATATTAAATATTATAATTAATGTGTAATTTTTTTTATCTACACTCACCAAATTCTAACATTCAGTACATTAGGATGTGATTTGACTGTATTCACTCTTATTCACATGCGACGAGATATTACTCACATGATCACGTGTGCATTAAAAGGATGGGATTCAATTGTAAAAAATTATTTATTTATTTTTAAAGTTGGACAAAGTATAAAATGATGTGTGAATTGATTAAAGGAAAGAAACAGAAATTTTTTTTTGACCGCTTTCTGTCCTTCCTCCGAGGCTCTCCATCACGCTTTGTTTGTTTTGCTGTGAAAGGCAGGACAACAGAGTGACGGTGTGAAGTGAGTGGAAGTGACCGCTGAGAGTGATTGTGTCCACTCCTCCTGCTCTCACAAGCGCTTTATGGCCGGTTCGCATGCGTTCGATGGACCTGCTCCAACTTTCCTCAACTTCTCTCGTCCTTTCCTCTCTCTCTCTCACTCTCTCTCTCTCTGGGTCTTTTCTAAGGGGTGTTCCTTGGCAGGAGTTAACGTGGCTCGTAATGTACTGTTGCCAGTCGCTCTGTGTCTCGCGGTTAAATCGCTGTGATTTATGCCTGGCTTTACAATGGCGGCCACACAGGTCACCTCCCGAGGCTGCGGGGAGTCCCCCCCCCCCCTTCATTTTCCCTCCACTTTTTGATTAAAGTGGAATCTTTACGTTCCCACCGGTTGTCCCAGCTACACCGTCAACGCCGTGTTCGACTCCCAAGCCAGAACCTCATTACGCCAGATTTCCAAACTGGACCGGCGTCCATCTTTCGTATATGATGCATGAGTGCTAAAGAAATGAGAAATCGCCTTAACCATGATCGCATAAAGTTCGTTCATGTGCGAAAAAAATGTAAATGATCATAAAAAATTCAAACGGTACATGATTTGTCTTTGTGTTTCAGGATGGCATGAGTGACAAGGTAAAATAAAGAGAGCAAGGAGAGAGAGTGCTGCGAGAGACAGAAAGTGTTTATGAGAGAGATATAATGAGTGTGAGAGCTAGTGAGGGAGTGTGTGTGTGAGAGAGCGAGTGTGAGTGAGTGAGAGAGAGAGAGAGAGAGAGAGAGGTAGGGAGTGTGAGGGAGTCTCGCTGCATTGTGTCCCAGGCTGAATGCGGCCCTTTATGAAGAACGCTTAAAAGGACATTGTGGCCGGGCCGAGCCGCTGTCTCCACAGCAACAGCTCAGGAGCGCGCAAAACTCGGAGATAATGGACTGAGAGGGAGCGAGAGAGAGAGAGAGAGAGAGAGAGAAAAGAGGAGTGGAGTTCCTTCTCTCCGCGCCGCTTCCTGCACGGAATTCCCTCTGTTTCTGCTCAGACAGAAGGACTGAGACACTGAAAGACAGAGAGAGAGAGAGAGAGAGAGCTAGTGGACAAACTTGTGTGTTTTCTACTTTGTATGTGTGTCTGTGTGGAGGAGGCGAACAAGAAGAAGAAGAAGAAGAAGAGGAAAGCACAGATGCAGAGATGTTCTCCAAGGGTACAGTCTCAGCCCGTGACTCTTTTGTCTTTATCCCCTCAGAGGCTGCTCAAGCGAACCATGCTGCTGCTCTCGACTCCACCAGCTCTGAGATAATGCAATGCCTTACGGTAAGTGGACAGTTTTTTTATTATTATAATTATTTTTTTTTTGCACAAAGAAAAAAAAAAATGAACAAAACGGACTTTCCTTTGTGTTTGTATTTGCGTGATGATGTGGCCTCAGTTTCACCCTGTCCACCTCTCAAATGTGCATGTTTCAGATCTTACACCTGATCTTACGTGATATAAAGAGTGCAGTAGTCTTTAATCCTGGTTTTAGGTGCAACTGCAAATTTCCCTAGAGCGGATTTAATTTTCACACTTCAGGTGTGAACCTGCAAAAAAAGCGCTCCTGCACACCTCGGGTGACGGGAGAGCGGCGTGTTGATGTACTGTATCACATCACAATGAGACAATACAATATCTACAATAAGGGCTCGGCTGGAGCGGCACTGACGTGTAGAAAAACGAGCGGAACCATGAACTTGGGTTGGGTCCTTCACACTTTGATCTGTCGTTTCTGGGTTCGAATGGGGGCGGGGTTTATCGTCACAGGTTTGCTTTCGCATAGGAACATTTGTTCTGAAATTGTTACAGCAGGTGTGTGTTTATGTGTGTGTGTGCATAATGATTTCATGGTTTTTTGAAGAACAGCACTTTTAGATGCAAAAAAAAAATATTTTTAATCTAATTATTTTTATATTATTAAAAATGTTCTTGAAACAGGAAGCGATGCGACAAGTTGAACCATTTTCATCACTCTACAGAATTCTCACCATAAAACGTGATCGACTTCTTTTGCTTTTGTTTCCAGTCATCTTTTCAATGATGCAGTTACACCCTTCTTGGTTGAAGTACTAACCTGAATGCAAAACAACAGTACGAGGGGCGTTCAAGTCAAACCAGGACTTGTGACGAAATTCCTGGCGAAGGAATTCAGACATAAAAGTTTTGACATTTACAGAAGCCTTCAATCACTTTTTATGGTGACGGCACTCTTAAAACATAACGGTGTCAAGTTTTAAAGAAACAATGCTCCAGGGAGGGGGGGCTTGGAGCCCACTGCAGTCATTTCCATGAACATTCAGCGAGTGGAACGCCTGATCCTTAAAAACTGACGAGTAACATGTTGCCACTTTGCAGAAGAAAGACATTTGTGTCATTGAAGGAGTTCCTGGGAGGCCAGCGTTTCAGACTTGATGAAGCAGTGATCACGGCTCACTTACTTCCTTGATGGTATCGAAACACTCAGTTAAGTGCATTAGTGTAGCTGGATATTTTATAGAGAAATAAAGGAAGATTTTTTTACTCTCATAACTGTGTTCTGTTATTCTGCGCAATAAAAAATCCCGGGTTTGACTTGAACACTAGCACTTACCGCTATGCTTGATCACCCGCATCTACTTCCTATTGCATAATACTACATGAGAGGGTAATAGGAAATTTCTGATCTTACTGGTGATGTCATCATTCCCGAGCAAGAAGTACCATAATACATAATAATGCATCATATTTAAAGAGCATTTGCCTCAATTTTGACAAAACTTTGACTAGTTTTTGCATTATGTCAAAGTGATTATCATTAACCGTGTTACTAAATTTTATTTTAAACCCATATAATCGCACCATAACATTGCAATAATGTGTGATACAATAATAATAATAATAATAATAATAATAATAGTCTATACTGTAGAAAATGGTCCAACCTTTGATCTCTGACACTTTCAGAAGATTTCATCCACTGAGCTGTTTCTTCTTTTTTTTTTGACCCTGATAAAACTAACTTTGCTGGTTAAAAGTGACGCTTTGACTCGCTTTCTCTCACTTCAGGCCTTTCCCAGGATTACAGCTGATTTCATTTAGCAATTAACGAACTCCAATTTGTGTATGAATGGCCTTTTCACTCGGTCGCTCCAATGCCTCAGCATGTGAACATGAACTTTTATAGAGTTCACTGCAAGGAGTGCATGTGTGAGTGTGTGATTGTGTGAGTGTGCGAGTGTGCGAGTGTGTGTGTGTGTGTGTGTGTGTGTGTGCGTGCGAGAGTGTGTGGGTCAGAGAAGCCAAGTGAGCGAGAAATCCTCTGAAGCTTGCTGTGTTGTAAAAGATCCTTCACGCACTCTTCGTCCTTAAGTCCGCCTGCAGAGACTTGTTCAGGCTGACGAGGGGAAACTCGGAGCGCGAGTCGGGAGCCGAGGGTCTCCTTTGGCTCGCTTTCCTGCGTTCCACTTCACTTCCTACTTAACGCTCTTAATTCCACTCGGTACTGGTGTGAGGGAGTGTGTCAGAGAAACCCCACTGGTTTTGTTTCCATTCAACCGTCACAGACTGAGTCAATGTGCAACTTTCTAGGTAGGATCGACTCCACTAAAACCTGCTTTTACAGTAGCTGTGGATGCGGTATGAAGATGGCTGCCGCACTTATCTGGGGGCATCACTTCTGCATGTTCTTAGAAATGAATGCTACATTATTCATAATAGAAGATAAATGTCCAGAGTGACAGGAATGGACAGAATTAGGAATAAGTATATGAGAGGGACAGTGCAGGTACTGGACAAAGTTAGAGAGGACAGATTAAGACGGTTTGTAGGGATGACGGGTACATCAGGAGGGAAATGTTAGAGATGGAGCTGCCAGGCAGGAGGAGAAGAGGAAGGCACATGAGGAGGTCTATGGATGCGATGAGGGAGGACATGCAGGAGGCTGGAGTGACAAGGGGAAGATGTGGTAGACGGAGTTAGATGGAGAGCTGTGGCGACCTCCAAAAGGGAGCAGCCGAATGAGGAAGAAGAAAAACATCTTGTGTGTGGCATCAATAAACTAACCAAAACAATTCACATCAGATCACACATCCTTATTCACAATTCTAGATAGTTATTGAGTAGTAACATGGTGAGGGTTTAAAACTGACCTGCCTCTACCAGGTTAGACTGGTTCCAGCAGATCATATTGGTTCTAACCAGAAAGTCTGGTTCTGACTGGTCATGCTGGTTTGATCTGGTTATTCTGGATCTGAGGAAGGCTGTTTATAGCTGATCATGTTGGTTCTAGTTTGCGCTATCGCCTTGCACCACACGGGTCTATATTCGATTCCCATCTCAGGGTCTGTGTGCATGGAGTTTGCATGTTCTCTCCGTGTTTGGTGGGTTTCTTCTGAATACTTCGGTTTCCTCCCACAGTCCAAAGACATGCAGATTAGGCTAATTGGTGTTACTAGATAAAGGGATGGATGGATGAATAATGTTGGTTCGGGTTGGTTCTAGTGCTTTTCAGGTCTGTTCTGGATTTTCTAGATCAGCAAATACATGTGAATGGAAGGTAAGATGTGACAACGATCATGAAAACAGCAGAAAGTTTTAAGAGTGACGGAGGTCATTTGCTTGCTTAATGATTTCAGATATTAAAATTCTAATACATAAACATTGGGAAACATAATTGCACCGTCTAACAGACGTTGTTTCAAAAATCTGAACCATGAACCTGGCTTTCTCTTGCAAAATTACACATCAAGTATAAACCAGGACTTAGTGCCACCTGTTAAGATTAAATAATACACCATGCCCTCATGCGTTTACAGTACACCATTTCTAGTCTTGAAATCAGACGTGTCTGTTTAACCATAATCATTCGTCATGTCCAACGCAATGTGGTACAACCAAGGCTGCAGAGTATCTGCAGGAAATCTTTTAATGATTTTTTATTTTTTTTATTTTTTAGAGTTTATTCATTTTAGAGAATGTGAAAATTGTACAAGGTTGCTGCAGAATCTTTTCAGATATGCTTTAAGACTTTTCAGATTTGGAATGTCCCTCAACTGAATTGTGCAGGATTTCTTTTTTTTATACACCATTGAGGTTTTCTTCAGTAAGACTAAGTGAAAGCTTCTCATTAATCTCCTTGCTCTTGCCAATCTTCGCTCAGGTTTGTTTAAGTTCGCTGGGGCGTATCCTGAGTGTTATTGGCTACTGTGGAAGGTAGTTTTACATTTAACATTACAAGAGTCTGACTTCCTGTTTATTAATGTCTTGAGCGAGCCAGCCCTCATTTGCTCATCTCTCTCTCATTCACTCACCCTCTATACCGCTTAATCCTGTATACAGGGTCGCAGGGGGGCCTGGAGCCTATCCCAGCACGAGGAAGAGTACACCCTGGATGGGGTGCCTATCCATTGCATTGGCATAGGCAAAACACCCATATTCACACACTACAAGCAATTTGGAGAACACCACTCACCCTAATCTGCATGACATTTTACCTAACATCACATTTAGGCATTTTGCAGACACCCTTATCCAGAGTTTTCATCTCATTATACATTTGAGCAGTTGAGGGTTAAGGGCCTTGCTCAAGGGCCCAACAGCAGCAACTTGGCAGTTGTGGGGTTGGAACCTGGGACCTTCTGAACCGTAGGCCAATGCCTTAACTACAGTATGTGTGGGAGGAAACCAGAGTACCCGAAAGAAATCCACTAAGCATGGGGAGAACATGCAAACTCCATGCACACAGAGGCGGGAATCGAACCCAGACCCTGGAGGTGCAAGTCGACAGTACTAACCTTCTAACAAACTACCTGTGCCGCCTCATTTGTTCATATTAAATGAAGATAGAATTTAAAAATTGGTTGTTATGTAACAACCTCTCATTTCCTCTCTCGTCTATTCCAATCACTCAGCATTCAGCATCATCAGCATACTGATTCCTGGCCTGATCATCTGTCGTCATCTGCACCTGTTTCTCACTGGGTCATGAATTAAGTTAGATGGTTTATGCTTGAATGATTTATAGGTCACTGTGTGGCTTAACGAACAAAAAACATTCCTCTGAAACTGCTCAGGTACAGGGACTGGATTGAAAATGAAAGACAAAACATTGCCACAAATCAGATCCAAAAAAGTCCTTCAGAAAGCCTGGAGAATTATTTCTCAAGTTTGCATTAAAAATACAAGAAAGTCTGAGTCTTTGGAAAAGAGCAAAGTATGGAGAAATGAAGGGTGCTCAAGGCTTTTGCACAGTGCTGTACTTCAACATGAAATAAGAAGCTAAGAAGCCACTTCAAAAGACCTTTAAAGTTATTTATAAATAGGCTTCACCTCCCATTTGAAAGCTTTATGAGCTCTAACTTCATGGCAGGCATATGTCTCTTGGAGTCTTCAAAATTTAAATTACGGATTAATACTTAATAATAATAATGTAGGATTAATAATGTAATAATTTAATTGGTAATAAAACTGAAATCTCACATTCAGTATTGTTTTAACAAAAACAATAATTCAGTAAACTTTGATTTGAATTCATTAGTTCTTGTGACTGATTGCAGATCTGTATGTCTGTGCTCTGTTTTCGACTGAAGTTAAAGTGTACAAAGTGGTTGAAATATTTGAAGCACTCACAGTATACAACCGTTGCAGTGTGTGTTATGACATTTTAATAGCGCAGGCCTCATGACAATGTTCATTTCAGTTTACACACTCTTCTAGATGTGGCTGGAGACTGTACATGGCTGTGAATTAGTCAGAGGTGACCATAGTAATCTGCAGCCAGTGCCAAAACACAACCAAACCTTGTAATGGAAATTATTAGACGGGTCCGTCTTGATTATTTTGGTATCTTTTAATGAGCTAAATCTTCTAACATGGGGCGAGATCTGCCTTTTTAATTTTTAAAGCTATATATTTATGTCAAAGTGATAGCTTTTCAGAAATGTTAAGATCTCAAGGGCTATTTTCCCCTGTA
Organism: Clarias batrachus; assembly: GCA_003987875.1. NCBI lineage: Eukaryota > Metazoa > Chordata > Actinopteri > Siluriformes > Clariidae > Clarias > Clarias batrachus. Next base: position 870,527 of record QMIH01000283.1, read on the forward strand.
TAAAACGGACCTACTGTACAGTTACCCCTCTAAAACCATCAAGCCTGAGCAAGGAAAAGAATCCTGATTAGCTAGAACAAGTTTGATGTGAACAAACCCTAAAAAAAAAAGCAAACCTGATTAGCTGAAGCCAGTCCGATTAGAACCATTTAGAACTTTCCTGTCTAGTTAGAACCAGCATGACCAATTCTAATCAGCATGAGCCGCTAGAGCCAGAGCGACCACTTACAACCTGTATGACCAGCTAGAATCATCCTGTCTGAGAACCAACATAACCAGGTAGGACCAGTCTGACTAATTAAAACCACAATGACCAGCTATGATAGTCCTGACCAGCTAGAACTGGAATGACCAGTTAGAACCATCCTGACTCATTAGAACCAGAAGGATCAGAACTGCCTTCTTGAGTACCAGTATATTCTGGATGTCATAATCTGAAAGGAAGATGAGAGAGATCAAGACCAGAAGGTGGCGGTAATGCAACATAGTGAATGCCAACAGACTGTAAACATCAAGAAGACCAGCATGGCCAGATAGAACCAATCTTACCACTTATGTCCAGAATGACCACCTAGACCATTCAGAAACAGTCTGCCTGTTTGGATCCAATATGACCAACAGGAATCTGTCTTGCCAGTTATGATCAGCGTGAAGCACTAGAGTCTGTCCAACCATTCAGAACCAACACGACCCGTTAAAACGGCTCTGACCGGTTAAAACTATCAGCCTGACCAGCTAGAACTGACATAACCAATTACAACCAACCAGACTGGTTAGAATCAACATGACTAGTTATAAACAGTCTTCTTCAGGACCAGCATGACCAGATAGAACCAGTATTATCATTTTTCCTGGTTAGAACCAGCTTGACAAGTAAAAACTAGTCTGACCAGTTACAATCAGCATGAGCCATTAGAGCGAGTCCAACCACTTAGAACCAACAAGTTAAAACCACAGTGATGAGCTCTGATCAGCCTGACTAGCTAGAGTCAGCATTACCAGTTAGAACCAACCCAACTGGTTAGAACATACATGACTAGTTATAAACAGAACCAGCATGACCAGAAACTGTCTTCCTCATTGGAATTTGTCTGACCTAGTGGAATCAGTTTTAGCTAGAACCAGCTTGCCTTGTCAGAATCAGTCTAACCATCTAGAACCATCTAGAGCAAATCCAGCTGGCGTTACAAGCTAGAGCCGATCTGATTGGTTAGAACCTGCCTATTTAGAACCAGTCTCTAAGTATCTGAAAGCCTTTTAAAGCCATTAAACCTGATCAGCTGAGGTGGAAGATCAGATAACATGCTGCTTTTTAGCACAACGCATGCTAACACAATGCAACTTAAAAAGTGCTCTGGTTCCTGAGTTGCTAACGAGATGTCATATTTTAAATGACCATAAATAATTAAAATACAGCAACTCTGTGGTTAACACCCAGCTTAATTCTGGATTCATAACATATTCATGCCTGTTTTTCCCCCCTATTTTAACGTCACTCTCGCTATAATGAGTCAGCCTGTAATGGTTCTCGGTGGCAGCTTGCATGGTTTAGTGAAGTGGAACTTGTCTCTGCTTTGATTTGTTCCTCTATTTAGGTCAGCTTTATAGACTCGCTTCTTTTCACAGGGTCTCCGCTCGACAAAAAAACAAGGGTCTGTGGATCACCCGACTAAAGAAAGGCGAGCTCAAGGCTGTGTCCGATCCCTCCTTCTGCCAGGCTTTTGAGAGCTTCGGGGCTCTTCTTTCATGCCGGGTCTCGTTAAAGGCCACCCTCCTCCCTCGTTTTTCTCTCGATCTCTATGAATAGACAATAAAAAAGGAGGAAAAGGAGTGCTTGAATAGAGTTCGGTGCCAGGCTGATGCCGCTCAATGGGTTTCTATAAGCAGGAAAAAAAAACATGATGCTGCCGGATGGTGACGGCATAATGCTGTAAAGTTAATGTTTAAGAAAGAACACAGTTCAGGGTGTGCCGCTATAGGAAACGAATCAAGCGTGATGTGAAGTTGTGGATTGTGTTTATGTGAAATGTGAATTTATAGTCAGGTGTAACGTTCCTGGTTCTGTTCTCATTTACGGCTAATCCGGTAACTGTGACTGAAAACGTGATAATGTCTCTTTAAAAAATTACTTACATTGGAGACTCCTTCCCTAAATGTTAAAATGTCCTTGTAAGGACATTTGTTAAAAAATGTCCTTACAGAAGTATTTTGTTTTGTTGAATAAGCAAACTTTTAAAATTTGTTTATTATTAAGTTATTAAGGAATATTAGTCAACTTTTTTTTTTTTTCTTCGACCAATCAGAATCGAGGATTTGTGGGCATAAGCCAAAGATAAGAAATGGCACGCGTTCGAAAAAACTTTAACATGGTCAGCATAGTTTCTCAGAATACTTCCATATTTCACTCAACTTCCTCAAATATTATTGCATGTTTCGTTCATAAATAAGGAATATTTACGAGAACGAAAGAGCTTAAAGTATGCAGGAGAAAGAAAAACACACATGGCGCTTAAATATTGCACGGTCGCCAGATTTGTGAGAGGTTTTCATCGTTGAACTCATGCAAAAAGCTTTGTAATTTGGACACTTAAAGTGTAAATGTCATGCCACATGACAAAAACGACGTAACGCTTTCAGTATGTTGTTGGTTCAGATACAGAAGTCGCACATTATCAGGTACTTAGCAGTCCGCTTGATCTTGTTGCTGAGTAAATAGTTTTAGGCCGACGTCCATAAATATTGCAAACGCTCCGAATATGCTTCTTCTGTGGAAACGCGCGGTTCTCGGTTTTCCCACGTCAATAACATCACAGCGTTTTGCTTGTTTTAAAAGTTACCCGCTCTGTGAGAGTCCCAAATTGGCTCCAGAGGGCTGATGGTTTCCAGGACACACTCTGTGTTTGAAGTCGGCTTGCGAGACTCTTCCTTCGTGTGTCTGGATGTCAAACACAAGGCTGAATGAGAAGAGTGAAAGAATGTGTGTGTGTGTGTGTTTGTGGAGGCTTCTGAGCTTCTGTACATAGCAAGTATGAACAGAAAAAGAAATGAGGGACGGAAAGAAAGGACGAGAGAAATGTCAAAAATGTGGGATTGGGCACGATTTTTTTTTTTTGCCAGAGGCAGTTGAAGTGTTGTTTGAAGAGAGATCAGTTCTAGATATTGAAATATTTCTAGAATATTTCTCGACCAAAATGCAAACTAGAGATCCATTTTTAATACTCATAAGAACTTCTACCATGGCACAGAAACTCAGACTACCATCACTAAGGTTTATAGAACCGTAGTATTTTAGTAGGGGGAAGGGGGTAGCTCAGTGGTTAAGGTGTTGGACTACTGATCAAAAGGTCAAAAGTTCGAACCCCAGCACCACCAAGTTGCCACTGCTGGGCCCCTGAACAAGGCCCTTACCCCTCAATTGCTCATAATGAGATATGGTTACTCTGGATAAGGTCGTCTGCTGAAATGCCTTAAATGTATTTTTGACAGTACCATAGTGCTTATTTGCTATATATATGTAGCAGACTGTAGAACATGGGCCTACCAAGCTTTGAAACTTCCGTAGTCCAACTAGGGACTGTGGAGACCAATTTACTCCCATTTCCACAACCACAGTAGGACCTCCGGTCAACATTCACATGCTATGGGTAATTCCTTTGCCCAATATGCGTGTCTTTGGACTTTGAGAGGAATCCAGAATACCTGAAGAAAACCCACCATGCATACATACCCGCAACGGGAATCGAACGCAGACCCAAGGTGTTGACATACAGCCATACGTACATCGATACAACAATAGTTCTGTATGTACTATAGAATGGTATACAGATCTACAGATGTACGGTTGTATTGTACTAAGGAACATTTACCTTCTGACGGGAATCACCAGATGAACACTCGATACAATATTATCACGATATCTAAGTGGTGATATGATTTGTATGGTGATTCTCTAAGTATCAATTATTTTTTATGATTCATGAGACGATATAGAATTTTTTCAGATTTTGTTGCAATTCTAAACAAACTAACTGTAGCAAGAATTTAATTTGAGTTTTTTACCACTTTGCTCCAACCACAAACTGCCTGCCAGTAAGTGAATAATTGGGAACTTGCAAACTGTAGGATTAAAACGGATCTGCAACATATATAAATTAACACATGATATTGTACATGGATTGCCACAAAATAGAATCGTGATATGTGACGGAATCATAATATTAATTAACATTAATTAAATACCATAGTGTATGTTGAAGATCTTAATATTACCATACAATTATATGGTACTGTCTTGACTATACCATAGCATTAGGTTGTACTAACACATCTAATACAGTACAGTGTGTAAGATTATATTATATCAGTATGAATATAATTTTGGAAGTTTGGTAGACGCTGTGGCTCCCAGCCCACAGTGGTACTGTATAAACAGTACCATAATGCAACCATGGTACCCAGTGAAGTGCCGCAGTGCCTACCCTGGTACATTATGCTGCCTCGAAATGGTGCTGTCTGAAGTACCTCAGTGATATTGTGGTACAGTATGTGCTTTAGTTAACTATAGTCATTTGTAGTATATACCATAGTAAAATCTCTTATTAGTACTTAGAGCATGGATCTGGAGATAAAAATGATCAGGGATTAAACCTAAATCAAACCCCTTTGACACAATCATGGCTAAACGTTTTCTTATACAGTTCTCCCATGGAATGTGAAACGCTCGCAAATTATTCAATTGCATATTAATTATTCATGGGTATTCGGTCTGAGATGAGTTATGAGGACGTCGTGCATATCAGTATTTGGACCTACGTACAGAATTATGAGCATGGTGTCACCAAGGTGTATTGGTTACCAGCGTGGCCTTGCAGCTTCAGGGTCGAGGGTTCGATTCCCACCTCGGGGTCTGTGTGCATGGAGTTTGCATGTTCTCCGCACAGTCTAACGACATACAAATTAGTCTTATTAGCGTTATCCAAATTGCCTGTAGTGTGTGAGAGTGTGTGTGTGTGCCCTGTCATGATTTGGCATCCTGTCCAAGGGTGTCCCATGCCTCGTCTCCTGAGATCATGAATATGTAGAGATAATGAGTGAGTGAGTAAGAATTATGAGCATTTCAAAAGTTTTGGATTTGATTTTGTTGAACTTTAATGTCCATGTCCACTCGAGGAAGGAGCAGGATTGAGTCGTGGTATTAAACACTACGACTTAGGAGTTTTAATCCTGTGAATAGAGGAGCTCGGGTGCACAACCCAACTTTGTATAGAGTATGTGCAACTTTCCCAAAGTAAATATTAATATTACTTTTTTTTAATACAAAAAAACTTCACAGTTTGTCATTATTATAAAGCTTTTATTTCACGTCATAAAAGCAACTTTTAAGAGAGTTATTAATACTCCCCTAAAAACAAAACAAAACAATATTTGAGCTTTCCTACAGGTATTCTGCAAAAACATTAGTAGATAATAAAATCACCCGAAGAGTGGACAGGAAGTTTCGCTTGCCTAACGAGGGTAGGTGTGTTGTCTGGATAAGCCTTGAGGGCAGGTCGGAGGGTGTGTGTGTGTGTGTGTGTGTGTACTGTATGTGAGGTGCAGGGGCCACTTCCTGCTATTCTTTTCCCAAATTGGGCTCGCATGAACACTTTCGGCCAAGCGCAGATTAGCTGGAGCTGCTGTCGCAGGAGCTGCTGATCTGAACGCCGGTCTCGCCTCGTCCTCTCACGAACGCTCATCACGCACTGCCGAGGGCCGACGCCGTGTGAGTGATGCTGCACACCATCCACGGGCTGTGCAGAGTCTGCATCGACTGCTCGCTACCTCAGGTTAGTGTACAGAAAAGGGAGATGGCGAGAAACTGAGAGAACGACTGAGACAGAGAGAGAGAGAGAGAGAGAGAGAGATCAAACAAAACAGATAGATAGTGAGACTAATGGACAGTCATACAGGTACAGATAGAGATGCAGATAGATAGGCAGAAAGACATGAATGCAGAGTTAGATCAGAGACTAGGAGAGACAGCTATTCAGACAGACAGACGAAGATACACAAAGTTTCCAGTGAAACAGGACATTCTGAATCTAAAAGCTTTTGAGCTGGAAAATGTTACGTGGTGGTGAATCCAAAAATCAGTAGGACAGAGAGACAGACGAACAGACAGACTGACAGACAAAATATGCACAAGATAAGACAGAGAGAAAGTGCGAAAGACAAACAGATAATTTACTCACTCACTCATCATCTATACCGCTTAATCCTGTATTCAGGGTCACGGGGGGCCTGGAACCTATCCCAGGAGACTTGGTGGGGTACACCCTGGACAAACAGATCAGTCAGAAGGACAAACAAACAGACTTGGATTTAGATAAGAGACAGAGAGACAGACAAAGAAATGAACAAAATGACACACAGACAGATTTAGATTAAGATATTGCAGATAGACAGATGAATAGAGAGACAGACAAACAGAGAGAAAGTGTGAACTGTGTCTGACAGATAGTCAGAGAAATGCAAAGAAGGACAAACAGACATACTTAGATTAGGATTAGAGACAGGGAGAGTTAAAGAGAGACAGACAGACAGAGAAGTTATGAAAGTGACAAACAGATTTAGATTAAATATGCAGACAGACAGAATTCTGATTGATGGCTGTTATTTTTTTTGGTTCTGACTGAATAACCTGAAAATCAGTAACATTATCACGCGTGTTCTAATACGTCATAGTCTCTATAGTACCAGCTCATTCAAGGGGAAGCTTCAAATAAACAGATAAAAATGTGTTTTCAAAGAAAGAAAATGTATCATTTTTAATACTCGAGGGACGTTTGAGTGCTACACTAAGGCACTTATCCCAGTGTTTCACTAGAGGTTGGACACCATCAACGATTGAAAGTATTCTGCTTCACGCCTGAAACACTGGCCTCCTAGGAGCTCCTTTAATGAACGAAACATGTGGAAATGGCTTGGAGCGAGGTCACGACTGTATCTTACTGGGTTTCTGTAAAGTGCAAGTGGTGTTGGTGAATGATCATGTGTACAGGTTCTATAGACAGATGCAGGTCGGTGACAAGTTATCCATCGATTTTCACAGATCAGGTGTTCCACTTGCTGTATGCTCACGGTACCGACTGCAGTGAACTCCGAGCCACCTAAATATTATAAAATATTTTGCACAGATCAAATGTTTTACTGCGGCTAAGAGTCTCATCACCGTGTTGTGCTTGAAATCGTCTGCAAATGTCTATCATTTTTTTGCGCCTTTTTATTATTTTGTTTTGTAAAGACATTGTTTAACATTTACAGAATGAGGGGTTCAGTGCTTTGGAAGACTCACAGTGATTTGTAAAGTCTACACAACATGTTTAACACCTCGTGCATCGTGCTAATGGTAGATTCTTGCAAATTAAGGAAATTGTCCATGAGTATGTGCTGTGAGATAAACAGAACAAAAGATCAATAAAAAAGATAGAGAGATAGAGAGAGAGAAAGAGGAAATGAAGGATGTGGAATTTTTTTTTTAACATGAATTATTTATGCAGAAGCCTGAGAAAGCAAGCGGGCAGAAAGAGAAATACAGATTCACTCACATGAACACGCTCACGCTTATCGATCGCACAACCACACTGAGTTAATGCACGATTTAGATTTAACCCGTGCTCTGTAGCTCTATAGCACATGCCTTCACACACCGTGACACTCGCACCATCTCATCCTGTGTGTGTGAGGAGAACTGTATGTTCCCCATGTCTCTCATCTCCACTGGCCTTAATTTGAGCATCAGGCATGAGTGAACCTGGCTCAGTGTGTGTGTGTGTGTGTGTGTGTGTGTGTGTGTGTGTGTGTGCACACCTACTCAGTGAAGCGAAAACTGTACTACACTTGCCTCATCATTGTAAATACATCACTTTTAAAAGAAAAAAATTATTCAGTTACTCAGCGCTCTCATAACTCTGAATGCTCGATTCTGATTGGTCAGAAGGTCATGAATGGTTTTTGAATTCTGACAGTGGTATAAGTAACATCTACATCTAGCCATTTGGCAGACGCCCTTCTCCAGAGCGACTTACTGTACTTTTTTAAAAATCTCATTACATCTGAGCAATTGAGGGTTAAGGGCCTTGCTCAAGGGCCCAACAGTGGCAACTTGGTGGTTGTGAGGTTTGAACCTGGGATCTTCTGAACTGTAGTCCAATGCCTTAACCACTGAGCTACCCCTGCCCCCTAAATAAATATCTTAAAATCTTTATCGTTTATATAGTAATAATTCGGTTATATGTAGATGTAGATCTGCGTAAGCCGATGTCTATTTCATATTTTCAGAGGGTCTTCAGGACGTTACTTGTTCCTCGGAATGCACAGAACGTTATTCTGCAACTATGAACGGATAAAAAGTAAATGTCACGGTTCAATAAAGAACAACATTGTTCTGCGACATCAGAGGAATACGTCTCCGAATAAGAAAATAATCCACGTCGCCAGGTTGTGTATGTGTATTGAAGTGCGAGGTTTATGTCTGATCCATGTTTAATTTCCTCCGTCTACTTCTTGCGCATCACTAGAGACCGTCTCTCTCTTTCTCTCTCGCTCTCTCTCTCTGTCTAATCCTTTCCTTTGCATCTTATTTTCCCTTCCCGTTTTTATTATTTGTCTTCGTTACCATTTCTCTCAAGTCCTCATGACATTTTTCTAACCTTTCTCCTTCCCCACTCCGTCTGTCTCCAACTGTAAACATGTCTCATCTTTTCTCGCGTCTTCGGTTAGTCCCTTTCTTTCCTCCCGTTACCCGATCTGTCAGACTAATCTCGAACTGTAGCTTCGTCTTGTGAACACCCACATGCACACACTAAGTGGACGCTTTAATCTGTCGCTCTAACACGCTACCTCTTCGCACACGTGTCTGTCGTATGAACAGTATTGTTTATTGGTGTAATATCTTCAATAAAACGCTGCTGTTATAGGCAAACAATCAACAACACGGCGGTGCAATAAGGCTGAGTTACTGCTGACACCCGGAAGGTCATCATTTTCCTGAGAAACAGCACATCCTGGACAGTTATACTATGAAATGAAATATTACCCCCTCCTGACCAATCAGGATCCAGACAATGACATGCACTGTCATTATAAAATCAGTTAATATTACGCTTGCAGAGCACGCACGCGTTGTTTTTACTTCTTACATAACAGCTCGCTTTTCTGCCGTGGTGTAGAACAATGTCCCAGCTCAGCAGATCAGCTGGAAATGATTCACTTGTATTGAGGCAGATTGTTAGTTTTGGCACTCATGATGACATTATTTGAATATACAGTATATATGTGTGTGTGTGTGTGTGTGTGTGTGTGTGTGTGTGTGTGTGAGCGTACGCATTTCCTCAGCAGATTTCCATGCAAATCCTCGTCTTCCTGACACTCACTCTCTTTCTGTGTATCATATTTTCTGGGTCAGATATTTCCCTCTCTCTATGCAGTAATGTACTAAATCCAAGGAAGCAAAAAAAGTATTTGGTATTTATTTTGATATTAAATAGGGATAGGGTTAGATACTAGATACAATATTTGTTAACACACCAGGATTATGATGACGCATCTATAAATAAATATACACGTCATATTACCTGGAGAACTTTCTACTCCTTCACTAGAGCTGTGCGTATTTATTGATTTCTACTAGAAATTCAGAGGTGTGAAATACACACTGGTGGTTCTAATCGTCTGAACAGTGAGGAAAGGAAGTGATCAGGTGTGTGCGTAGCTTAATTTCTAACTCCTAACCCACATGCCCTAGTTCCTAACCTCTACCTCTAACCCTAACCCTCTGACTCTTAACACTAACCCTAACCCCAACCTCCTAATGGACACATTTCAACAGAAGGTTTGTTCCAAAACTCAAAATTAATAGTTTTGACTAGTAATTCTAATAATCTAAACTGTGAGCTAAGGAAATCCACTTATGTTTGTGTGTAACTTGATTCTGAATGCAAGAAACTTTCCGGAACTTTCCCCAACATCGATCCTCTAACCCCATTCCCTAATCCTACCCGTAACCTTAATCCCCTAATTATACCCTTAACTCCTAACCTCAGGCCCCTCAACTTAACCCTAACCTCAATCCTCTAACCCTATCCCAACCCCTAACCTCAAGCCCTTCATCCTACCCTTGACCCCTAACCTAAATCCCCTAACCTGTAACCTCAATCCTCAAACTAAGCCCTTCCCCAACTCCTTCCCCAAACCCCCAACCTATAAACCTCTAACCTGAGTCACCTAACCCTAAACCCAAACTCAAATTCCCTGACCCAAACCTCTAACCTCAATCCCCTAAACGCACCCCTATTGTCTAATCCCTACACCTTCTCCAACCACATTCATCCAACCCTAACCCTGTCCCCGGACCTCAAACCCCTATTCCTACCCTTAACTTCTACCACTAGCCCCAACCCCTAACCCTAATCTTTGAACCCTGAACTTAACACCTAAATGTTAACCCTAAACCTAATCATAACTCCTTACCTTACCCCCTTAACCCCGACTCTAACATCAACTGTAACCACAATATTAACCTGAACCCTAAATCCTAACCATATGACCTAACTCCAGCTACCTAATGGCCTCATGTTATGAAATGTTCTGTTGCAAAAACTAAAAATTTTACGAGCGAACCCCAAAATATCCAAAGTAAATCCTTATTTGAATTGAGTTTATTTTCTTTGCCTATTTGTTCTTTGCAATTTCCGAAATGTAAGTACATTGACATTAAGGCATTTGGTAGACAGTCTTATATAGGATGCCTTGTATAATTGCTTTAAAGTTTCCATCATTAAATATATCTTTGGACTGGTTCACTTTGTTGTTAACTAGAAGTAGCATCACTTAAACCCTGCTGGAAAATATTTTTTTGTGAGAGTTGGGGGTGTTAACCCAAATACCTAAAAAACAGACAGATCTTTAGTCATTGCTTTAAGGTTGCCAGTGACTTGGCTGTACGGACATCTAGAGAAAGTTCATTCCACCACCTAGGAGTCCGGACAGAGAACAGTTTAGATGCGTGACCTCCTCGATCTCCGAGTGATGGTGGGACCAGCCGAGCAGTGCTGGAGGATGGGAGGGAACGTGATGCGGTGTGGGGTGTGATTATAGCTGAGAGGTACCGTATGTGGGCGCTGGGACGTTTTTAGCTTCGTAGGCTAAACATCGGTGGCAGCTACGGGAGGCCAGTGCAGGGAGCGGAGAAGTGGGGTGGTGTGGGAGAACTTCAACTGAAGGTTGAAAGCAAGTCGTGCAGCCGCATTCTGGCTGAGCTGCAGAGGACGAATGCTGCACGGAGACAGAGTGAGCGGCAGTAGTCCGGTTTTGGACTGAATATGCGTCTGAGTGGCGAAAGAGAGTGTGAAGAGAGACGCACAAATTCTTCTGGTGTTATAAAGAAGAAATCGACAAGATCGGGTACGATTAGCAATGTGAGGGATCGTAGTATCAAGTGATACTTATATTTTTGCAAATTCACACTTTTCTCTGGAATTTTTTTTTGGACCCATATTAATTTCTTTCTTTTGTAAGTTGTATAAATTACAGTTCTTTAATATTCTATAGTGTATAAGTACGAGACAAACAAATGGAGAGCTTCGACATCCTTTATATTACTTTTTTTCTGTCCCACTCCTTTCTTTTCTGTGTGTGTGTGTGTGTGTGTGTGTGTGTGTGTGTGTGGGAGGCATATGATTATGACTTATGCAACAGAAACTAAAGCTTGCAGCTCAGTGTGTTGTGTGTACACTGTGCATTGTGTTTGCACTATTTTTCCAATAGTTTAGGTGACCTGTGTGTGTGTGCGTGTGTGTGCGCGTGTGTGTTTTGAGGGCATATGTGTGAGTCCACGTGTGTTTTACAGTTGATCCCAGTTTTATTAGATGGGTACTGAGGTGTCAAACCCTCTGATATCCAAGAGGTGGCAGTACTGCATATTAATAATGTGTGTGTGTGTGTGTGTGTGTGTGTGTGTGTGTGTGTGTGTGTATTTGTGTGTGTGGTCTAGGTGACCATCCTTCGAGGAAAGGACGGCTATGGGTTCACCATCTGCTCTGACTCACCCGTACGAGTACAAGCTGTCGATCCAGGCAAGGACCTTGCTTAC
>QMIH01000283.1:882670-898601 GCA_003987875.1 Clarias batrachus
TGTGTGTGTGTGTGTGTGTGTGTGTGTGTGTGTATTTGTGTGTGTGGTCTAGGTGACCATCCTTCGAGGAAAGGACGGCTATGGGTTCACCATCTGCTCTGACTCACCCGTACGAGTACAAGCTGTCGATCCAGGCAAGGACCTTGCTTACACACACACACACACACACACACACACACACACACACACACACACACACACACACACACACACACAAAGACAGTTTAACTGACTCATGCTGCTTCAGAGTCTATATGTCTACAATGCATTGGTTTAGAGAAAATGTGTGGGTGCGTAGTGTATAGATCTATAGAATTTGTAAGTGTGTGTGTGTGTGTGTGTGTGTGTGTGTGTGTGTGTGTGTTCAGGTGGTCCTGCAGATCTGGCCGGCCTCAGACAGCTGGATACTGTGCTGCAGTTGAATGGTCAGTCTGTGGAGCAGTGGAAGTGTGCAGATCTCGCTCATGCCATCAGGTACAGTAGTATAGCTCACACCTTTCTGTGTGTGTGTGTGTGTGTGTGTGTGTGTGTGTGTATGTATGTGTGTGTGTGTTCAATAGTTTATCTCGTTCTAACCACAGATAATTCCACTCGAAAGAAAATTCACTCAACTTCAGAGGCATCTTAGTAATCTGATTTAAAAAATGTTTAATAATCTTATATTAATTTCATCAAAACCATATAGCAGGAAATACGAGATTAAAAAAATCCCAAGTCAAACCAGGACTTTTGATTGTGCAGAATAACAGAACACAGTTATGAGATTACAAACTCCCTTTTTTTTCTATATAATCCCCAGCTACACTAATGCTGCACTTATCCCAGTGTTTCACTAGTGCTTGGTAGAAAGTTTTCTTAGGACGCCGGAACCCCGATCAGACCGGTCTGTCTGGGTTCTGTCTAAAACCCCGGCCTCCCAGGAACTCCTTTACATGTGGCCCAAACATGTGGAAATGGCTCGGTGCGAGGTCAGGACTGTACAGGGGGGGTGAGACGATACCTCCCAGCTGAGTTCCTGAGTGGTGTTGGTGAATGATTGTGTGTACAGCTTTACAAATTGATGACAAGTTTTAAGGATCAGACCTTTCACTCGCTGAATGTTCACAAGAACGACTGCAGTGTGTTCCGAGCCGCCTCGGCCGGGATCGTCACTCACAGACGTACGGCCTCTTTTAAAATGTTTGCACCGTTTAAATGTTTCAGTGCGGCTAAGAGTCTTTAAAAGTCTTGTAAACGTAAATGTCAATTGCTTTTACGTTTTCATTCACCACAAATTTCATCACAAGTCTGAAGGTTTTACTTGAATGCCCTCTTCTATTAAAATAAGTGTTAAAAGGATTACTTTTAAATGAATGCAGAAATGGTCTATGGATTTTTCTGTGTACGCCTAAAAGGCCCATGGGTTAAGATATTGAACAAATCTCTTTAACGAGAGTCCTGGATTGACTTGAACATGCCTCGAAAAAGCGTCTAATTGACTTTACATTTCAAATTGGGCATTTGGTAGACGCTCTTATCCAGAGCGACTTACAGAAGAGCTTTGAAGTTTCCATCATTGGATGGATACTTACTGTACAGTATACTGGGTGACTAGGTTACTAACTAAATACCATCAGTCAAACCCGAACATCATAGAGACAGATAGGTCTTTAGTCATCGTTTGCTGCCTTTGTGGTGCTGTTTCTGCAGTAATTTGGATCATATAATATGATGTAATTTTCCGCCTCGAGATGTTAAACATACAGAATAGTGAAAAAAAAAATTATGTTTTTGCCACAGCATGTCTTTAGTTTAGTGCTCTCATAAAAAGCCACTGTTTCTTTACAGTTAACAGTAAACGTCAAACTTTATAAGCAGCAAGCTTACAGCGGCTGATAGCGACTAGCGTAGGAAACGTGCCAGCTGGTGGACAATAGCGAGTGGCTTATGAACACGCTAGCTAGAAGACAATAGAGAGTAGTGCTTGAACCAAACTAGCCAGCTGACAATAGCAAGTAGTGTTAGCAATATGCTAGCCAAAACAGCAATTACAGTACAAGTAACATAAGTAACGAGCCAGCCAGCTGAGAATAGCAAGTAGCGTAGGAAACGAGCCGGATGGTGGACGTCTACTGTAGCAACCTGCACACTTTCTGTCTGAACCATGTCGGTACATTAACTTCTCTAAAGTCAGTGCTGCTCTAAAAGTGGACTTTACACTCTTCACAGCGAGAGCAGCCGTGTTCGTTTGACGTTACTCCATAGGTAAGGAAGGAACTGATAAGTTGAGAAGATGAACTTGATGTGCTGCAATTTGAACCAAATTTGGCCCATTTTAAAAATTGTCAAATTACAAGCTTCCATTGTTCCAGTAAGTCCCACACAAGTTTATTTTAGTGTAGAGTTCATTGTACTTGTACTTCTTCTGATCGAGTTTGAACGCACAGCTTTTGAATAATTGTTTGAGTTTGTGTCAGTTATTGAATAAACTTTGTGATGACAACCAGAAATGTGGAAAGACGGGGAAAATGGCATTGCAATATCAACACAAATGAAATATTTCCAGACCTTGTGTGCGTTTAATATCGAGCTCCCGCACCACCGTCTATTTTCGGTCTGCGATGAAGATTCATTAGTGCAGAACTAAAGCAGATTTCGAGCCACACAATGCTCTATAATTCAGTACACGGTTACAGCGGTGTAATATTACTGTGTGATTGAGTGGTTTATCTTCTTTATCCCTGCAGCACTGTCGACGTCAGTGTGGACGGGGGAAAAAAAAAAGAAAAAAGTTTTTACCTGTGCTTTATTCTGATTCTCAGACGTGATTATCCTAGCTGTCAATCATGCTTTAGGATCCAGAGCTCAAATATACATATGGAGCAGGTTCACCAGTGGATTGGGGAGAGGGTCGCTTCGGATCATCGTCAAACTCGATGAGTCACTTCTTTGTGCTTGCTCGTTCTCTCTACTTTTTAGGTTCTGAAACAGATGAAAGGAACCATGGGAAATGAAATTAAAAGAAGAAAATAGAAGAATAAAACACTTGGATGTGTGCAGTTATAGAGAAATAACCAACAATTGGGACACAGCTTTCTTCTTATACACTTATTTTGCTTCAATTAAACCACATACATGGCGGCTTAGTGGTTAGCACTGTCACCTTGCTAACCACCTTGGGTTCAAGTTTTCATGTTCTCCCCTCACCACTGGCCTCCATTGATCGCTATTGCTCTCCTCGGTCCCTAGTTGGACTACAGAGGTTCCTAGAAGGGTTGACAACACTGATCACCAACTATACACCAGTATAGCTGTTGACAGGATCATGGGCACACAAGGCTCACCAAAAAAAAGAAAAATGCTGGCCATAAAAGAAAGGCACCAAAACACCCAATGCACCAGAGCCCAAGCCACACTGGGCCCAGCAGGCAAAGAGCCCAAGTCCACCAACCCAAACTACACAAACAAATCTGATCCATGGAGCTGGCAACGTCTTGCTGACAGACACCAGAGGGACCAGAGCCGCGCCCAGGGGGCACAAGGGGAACTCAAAACCTTAACCTTATTTAACTAGTTTTAATGTTAATAGATTTTATATTCATGGCTTGTTGATGTAATCAACTGCAAAACTGCAAAAAAAAACCTCCACAAAACCTACCTCACTGACATTGGAGACTCCTTCCACTCGTTCACCATATGGACAATTTAATGTATTGTGATAACTCCACATCTAAAATAAAATAAACATGGGAGGTTGGTTATCTGCTTCACCACTAGAACAAGACATAATGAATATACAGCGGAGAAACTTAAAAGCCCTTACGTAAAACATAATCTGTTTATTCAACAATTATTCCTGTACAGCAATGAAGAAATATATAAACCATCATTCAAACTGGAAAATTTATGTGGACCCAAAGGAAACAAACGCAAAACAACAACAACAACAATCCAGTAAATAAATCACAAACTACACAAAAAAATAATTTTACATTTCACATCAACCAAAGACAGCAAGCACTGCTGGAGTACGGCAAATCCTTCTCAGCAATGTCCTGGATGAAAACGGATCTGCCTACGAATCTGCTGTGATCATCGACATGAACTTTAATATTGAGCTATAAAACAGCAGCGGTCGTCTGTAGTTATTTCCGCAAACATTTAAATCCCCACGTTAGCACATGGGTGCCACCAACAAACAGGATTCTCGCTCAGCACGTTCAGACTGATAATTCTTCCCATACAAGCTGAACAGATAGAGAACCTTCACTAATCCTGGCTCTGAAATCAAAACTAGAAATCAGAGGCCTGCGCACACCATATAATTATCCATCACTGGAAGTTCAGATAGCGATGTCACAAACAGTTCACACACACTTGATCTTTTGATTAATCAGAACGGAAACTCCGCTCACAGCGCTGTGGTATAATAGTGTCTACTACCTTTATCTCTGTGCAGAAGCAGCGCCCGTGAAATCAAGGTGGTGGTGTGGCGGTCCGGACCCTCCGTGAAATCCAGCTACGAGGGTCTGATCCATCATTCGTACAAGACCCCCAGCTATGAGTCTCCCGTCTCTCCTCCCAGACCGAAGCGCACGGAGAAAACGCCGCCTGTGCCCCCTCTGCCCGCGCACCTCCGTCACAGGATACTACTCAACGACTCGGAGGGGGCGAGGGGGGGTGGTGGTGTTGGGAGCACCGGGGTGCCCTGGGGTGACAGAAGAGAGGAGGGCAAAGCAAGCAGCAGGACACACACTCAGACTCTCAGAGGGACACGGGTCAAAGCGTCCAACGGGGACAATTACATCATCCTCTCGCCAGTTAATCCAGGAGGCCAGGTAAAGTAGTGTTGGAGCTTTTCTGGCTTTCAGTGGTTATGAGTGTGTATTACTGGCCAGTAGGTTAGGAGTTCAGATCCCAGGTCCTATAACAGAATTCTTAACACTAATATACCTCAGAGAATGACCAGCAGTGTAATAAAAGCATTAATACCATATAATAACAGGGGAAAAATCTCCTATGAATTAGAATTTTTTTATGGAAGGCTTATTTATTATAAATTTATTTATTTAATCATTAATCACTTGTAGTGCCACTGTGGTTTTGTTGTTAGGTGTGTGTGTTTGTGTGTGTGTGTTTAATTGGGTTTGAGGAGGTGATCAGTGAGGTCAGGAGAGCATAAAATGCCAAACAATTGACGCACAAGCCTTGAAATGTTGACCTCCAGACAATCCGATTTAGCGAGAACACGCGGCTGCTAACAGGAGGCGCACGCGGCCAGGTTTATAGCCTCCGTTTCCTTCCCATCGCACCCTGAGGGACCCATAACGCTCCGGTTTGTTGAGAGACAGCTTACACAGAGTCAGAATCAGGTTATACCGTGAGATTATCTTGTTGTGTGTCTCAGGAGGTTTGAACCTGGACTCAGGAGATGCTAAAACAAAATAAAGCAAATCCTACGGTCATACGTTGTATTTCATTTCATTGCCATTTGTAATGGCAGTGCGGTAATCTTTGGTTTGTGTAATTCTTTATGACACTTATGAAAGCATCAAAGGATTTGAGAGCAGAAATTTCTGTTAATTACAGACGAGCACAAATACTGTAAGGGCATTGGTGGCACAGGGGTAGGTTTCTCGTTTGCCATGCGGAAAGCCCGGGTTCAATTCCCACCCAAGCCACTGGATGCAGTGCCGGTCCCAAGCCCGGATAAAATAGGAGGGTTGCGTCAGGAAGGGCAAAAACCTGCGCCAAGCTCTTGTGCGGATCGGACGAGCACAAACACTGAAATTTCACAAATTTATTTACACAATATGCACTTACATTGTGTTTACAAAGAGCTAGCTAAGCAGTATTGATTCCAGATGACGGAACAGATCATTTGTTCTATTGTTAGAAAGAAATCTGCTAACGTTCTCATGGCATCAAACAATACTGCCTATGAATCACAATCTACAGGAATGTGCTGTTGTACTGGGGAAAGTGAACAATAAAACCCACCACATTTGGAATCCAGTTTGTTTTGCGAAGCCACAAGAGAGTTGAAAAAGATTTCCACCGCAATAAAAGACAAAACTGAAATCTGAAATCTTAAGGGATTATGGGTTTGATTGGTTCCAAACTTTTGACCCCAATTCATTTTTTCAAAAGTTCACCCTGGGAAACAACGTCACTGTTATCACACATTGACCTTAAGAGACAGTGAGGTTGAAGGAGAAAATCACCTTCATGCCTAACAATGGTGTCATTCAAAGAGGCCATAAAGTGACTCATGATTGAGTCATGGAGTTGAAGTCTGTCGTGCGCCGAGTCCCCAATGTGTCAAATCATATGTGCTTGTGTGCTAACCTGAAGCCAGTGGAGAGTTAATATGCAAGGACGCGATGAGGACTGCACCGGAGTTACAGTTCGTATGCAATTATCGCCTGGAGATGTGATCTGAAAGAAATCTCAGACATCACATATGCTCCTGCTGTTCACTTATCAAGAGCAGTTAAATTTTAATTATTGATCAGATTTCTTTAAAATTATTGAATCATGTCTGACATCACTGATCTGATCTCTGTCACAGATTCTGACACAAGTATATGGAGACAATCCTAGTTCTTTGGGTAAGTCTTATTATTATTATTATTATTATTATTGTAGTTTACACAGTATGTATATAATTTGTGGACCACCATATCAAGTCAGGTATTAATGGCCAATAGAGTGCAAAAACATCAAATTGTCAATTTCATTTAAAATCGATTGATAAATACCTTATCTTGCTGATTCTTCAAGAGAATTGTTATATTGCTTTTTAAAAAAAAAATATTTTGTCAACTTTCCCACTCCTCTATCTCTTACTGTACATACAGTATCTTTTCAATCTTACGTTCTATGTCAAATATGCAGTACATATAAAACACCCCACTCCCTGTGCTTCTGCATTCCTAATATGGTAATACTTCCTATAGCCTTTCATTTTCTTTTGTCTAATAGGAACATGCTAATGTGCTTCCTATCGCCTTTTGCTTCCAACTGTTAACATGCTAATCACCTTGGTACTGTACATTGGTAATGGTTGCACAAGACATGTGGCTGAAAAGTTGTAAATACTCTGTCTATCCTGTGAATAAATTAGACAAAACTTCAGGCATATTATGCACATGAAGCAATAATTCTTCCATTAATTAATTTTACACTTAATGTAAAATGTTGTTGGGAAATCCTGGTGTCATGATGAGTCTGAGCATTCCCTCTTTTTTTTTACTACGTCACAGGATCCTCATTTAAATATTCCCAAAATAGGATTTCTAAAAAATTGTTTTTAAAGAAACTCGCACTGGCCATATCTCAGGAATTGGACATGATACTTAAATAACCCTGATATCAGAATGGAATTTATTGCACCTCTCAAAGCATACAAAATGTGACTTTTTGTGATAAGGGGTGTCACATATACAGGCATAAAATATACATGAAAAATGCATTGTTAATGAATTACAAGATACAATAGTGATATCAGTTGTATGTAGTGTCATTAGCATAACAATAACCATCACCAGTACACTGATGTTCCTCAATGTGCCGCTTCAGCTGGATGGATGTACTCACCCCCGGGAAATGCCAGCACGCCCCAGCCCCATGCCGCGCCCAGCCTCGGGAGCAGAACCAGCTTCCTGCGGCGTTCAGGCAACAAATCCAAATCAAGTGCCACGAGCTACCAGCCCAGCTCCAACTTCGCCAACTACCAGAACTGCACCATTGTCAGATCTCACGCCAACTACGGGGCCTACGTCAAAGTGGCACCCAAAGTTCTCATATTCCCCATCTTCGTGCAGGTACTTCACTTGCTGTTGGATTTGATTTGTAATTAATAGTGTATAGAGTAATTAATACTTAAATAAGTAAAGTGAACCGTAGTGAGTCATACAGTAGGAGCTTAAGTGGATCATTATGCAGCTGTTCCACATCTGGTAAAATGACAATTAAAGGCTGTATGTATATATTAAAGGCTGTATGTATGTATATGTATATTAAAGGCTGTATGTATATATATATATAACTTATATATATATAACATATATATATAAAACGTATATATATATATATAAGACTAGTAAAAAGTTATATTTTTTCGACTTTAAATAACAGCAAATCGGCTGTCAGTCATTTCATATTATTTTTACTTCACATCAATCCTTTAATCAGCCAGGATGTTTTTTTCCGCATGTGTTTATGAAGTATCCTGTAACATATCACTTTCCCTCCGTCCCAGGATCCAGTGTTAAAGTGCAGATCAATAATCAATTACAAGGCAAGAGTTTTATCTTTTAGCGTCACATCTTTTAACAAATTTTCAGCTATGGCTGATTCTCTACAACACTGATTCTTAAATGTTAACATTTTACATTAGGAAATCATAATTCTGTAATTCTAAAGGTGCTGCTGTTGTAAATAAGGTGAATGCAACTCCAATGACCCTTATTTATCTAAAAAGTGAGCCCAATACATATATAACTGGTTTATGATAGTATAATAAAAAAGTTAATAATAGAATAACAGAAATTTTATGGGAGAAAAAGCTCCCTTTATTTCTCCATATAATTCCCTCCTACACTAATGCATGTATCCAAGTGTTTCACTACTGCTTCAACACCATCAAGGTAGAAAGTTTTCTCAGTACACCAGATCCATGAGCAGACTGTCTACTTCACGTCTGAAATGCTGGCCTCCCAGGAACTCCTTTTATTGTGGAAACGGTTCGGCGCGAGGTCAGGACTGTACGGGGGATGTGGCGATAACTCCTGGCGACAAGTTATTTGTGGATTTTTAGCGATCAGGGGTTCCACTTGCTGAAAGTTTAATAAATAAAATATTAAATGAGTAAATATGTAAATTTAAATAAGCGGTCTATTGATTTTCTTGTTTACTTCTAAAGGGGTCTCTGGGTTAAAGTATCGAACATATTTTGATTAGACGCTTAATGACTTTCTGATTGATCCCAGCCTGTGGTTTACTTTCAGAAAAAAAAAAAAATCTAATTTCCATTCAATTATTAGCAAATTAGCCTCAGATTAGCGCAATTCAATTCCTTTTAACACAATTACCCCCAAAACTCCTTTCCAAACTTTAACTCAATTCTAACTTTACGTCGTTAACTCATTCCTCAGCACTGGTCAGCGTTTTTTTGAGCAGTGAGCGGGCGATTTCCTGTGTGTGCACAAGAACAAACCGCAAGAGTGTGGGGTCTTTAGAAACGTCCCTCCAGCTAGCTTCCTGTGCACACCGCTATCTCTAGCGTGCATTAGAAGACTTCCAGAAGGAGGATGTGGTGTACACTTTTACACCATCACACTCTTTCAGCGTGCTCACGTCTTTAGGTGCTTTGAGCCTAGCGTGGTAGGAGCTGCTTTTCCAGACCGCTCGTCCCACCAGCGCACGTTGTACTGTGGGGGTTGCGTGAACGCTCGCTGAAGAGCACTAGAGCAAATTTGCAGTTCAGTTCAGTCCCACATTCAGCGCAGCTTCTCCTGGTTTTTAGTATGGATCTAGTGTGTGTGAGTGCCATTGCAGAGTTGCAGCATTTATTTAATTTGTATCTCGCATCCTAGATCGTCATTTAGCGATGTTTTCTTTGTCTCTGTAGCCGCTTGACCTGTGCAGCCCGACCAGAATGCTCCTGATCACCGAGGAGATGATCCTGCATGAGAGCAAACACCTCTCCATCAAGGTAGGACATAACAAGGAGCACGTGTGTGCGTGTGTGAGAAAGAGAGAGAGAGAGAGAGAGAGAGAGAGAGAGAGAATGTGTGCGGCGCATAAGAAAGTGGTGTCAAAGAGCAAATTTCATCAACTGTGAAAGGGGAAACCTGCCAGGATGTTTTCATTCCGTCTCATGATACGAGGAGGCGAGCCGAGAGGGAGCGTGTGGAAGATGATGCGTACTGCTGCACTACCCCAGAGAAATCTAAAAATTTCTATACTTCCATCCACCATTCATAAGGTTAATAAATATAATTCAGTGCCGGGTTTTTAGTTATTAAAAAGATTAAAAGTTTCACTACATTAAATAGTTATGTTAACTTGCTGTAACCCCTTAGCAGAGGCTATGAAATCAACAAAGCACAAAATGGCACAAAAGTCTGCAGCCATAGGCAGAAATGTATTCAAAAGTATAAATCAGGACAACTGATCAAATTGTGTATATGCTGAATACAGCAACAATTAACACTTCTTAATGCATCGGAACTGATGTTGTTCCATGCAGAGATGATTTCCTCCCTTAGCGCAGTGATTGTTAGCGCTGTGACTGAGGTTAGGTCTGATTCTTTTCTTTTTAGCTTTGAAGCCAGAAATAAAAATATGCAATTTCATATAAAGTTAGATGTCTAGGAATAAATACTTCTGGGCCACCTGGTACAGTATACAGTATGTATTTTGTGTGGAAGAAAAAAATTTAAAAAACTTTCTTGTTCATGTGGCCAAATTCATGAACTGAGATCACTAAGTAAAGATGCATTTAAAAGACTGTAGTAGTTAGGGCTATGTTTAATAATGAAAGTAAGAGCATTTCCCGCATGCACAATTCACTTATTAGTGAAACTAAATAGAAAAAAAAAAAACACTTAAATGAGCTGTTGGACTACGGAGCAATGGAAAAAGGTCATGTGGTCTGATAAATTCAGATTGAGCCTATTCCAGGGTCATCAGGGTAAAAAGGGAAGTGCATGAACGATGGTCTAGGCAGTGTTATGATTTGAGGTTAGTCAGGTTTAGATTCAGCAACATTATGTGGCAATTACATTCAGATGGGAAGCTGACTTCATTTTGTGAGTGAGCAGGTTATTAACAGTTTTCCCTGATGTTACAGCCATATGCCTAATACTGTATGTGTCACACATATTGTGAAAATGTGGTTCTGGGAGCATGAGGAATCATTTTCACACATGAACTGGCCACCAAACTGTGCACCGTCATCAAAGCGAAAGGCTGTCTTTGTGTCTGCTTGTTTTTTTTTTTTTTACCAGGCAGTGTATTATTGTATTATTGGAGTGGTTTCTCACCTGCCATGCGGAAAGCCATTGAAATAGGATGGTTGCATGAATCTTGAATGGTGTTGACTCTAAAAACCTGTGCCGAGTTGAATGTGTGGATCAGATAGTCCAAAATGGTTAATGGGACTTGTTAATGGGGCCCTAACATCATTGTAGTGGTTATACTCTTTTACTTGAATTTACTGGCCTTAATTCTACCTTCAAGAGTACTGTACAGTGGCTTAATGATTTGCCCTGTGACCTCTCACCTCCAGGGATGATGGTTTGAGTCTCACCTTCTGGCGCAGTGGGGTGATGAACATACCCCACCCTGGAGAGGTATCACTGGTATTTTTTTCACAGGGTCAGGTTGCTAGCTTGATGCCCAATCATATTTGAGGAATTGAGGGCTATGGGTAAAAAATTAGCAGTGCTGGGGCTCAAACTGGGGACCTTCTGTTCAGTAGTCCAGCACCTTTACTATCAAGCTACCCCTTCCCCCATGGTCTTAATAAGTAGTCAGGACCCTTTTGCATACAGTTAAATAATGTCTCCAATATTTCTGTATTTCTTTAAACAAAACTGGCCTAAGGCTAATCCATGGAGCATTTGTTCAGTTATATATTCACCTAGAATCAACAACAAACAAGATAAAATCTACAACGCCATACTTTGTGTCGCTACCCCCTTCTCCCCCCCCCCCACACACACACAATGTTTTTTTTTTCATTTTTTATTTTTTACAGTTTTTGACTTTAGTAATCAGAAATTCCCAAAAGTCTACTATACATCTTATTGTATCTCTGGGCAGCACGGGTTTCACTCACTTCCTGCCCCGCATTGTCTCCTCTGGTTCCCGGGTCTCATGTTAACAGTAACCAGGAAATGGCAAAACAGCGGAGCAGATACCTTAATGTCATCTAACTGATAGCAGGAAAAGAAAATGAGGTGAAGGTCGCATCCTGCTCGGTGTGGTCACTAAGACATAGCAAGATATGATTCATGCTAATATTAGTGACTCAGGTCTTTTGCCACTAACATTAATCTGAAGTGACATCTGAGTAAGCGTTATCTCGACCTCGCTTCTTTTTTCGTATTCATGCAGCGGTTTTGTTTTCTCTCTGTATTTTTGCTCTGTTTGTTCTTATTAATGAGAGTTTTGTCCTCAGCGATGCTACAGTAAGTCACTGCCGTAACTGGAAAGCTACGCTGCTTATCAGGGTCATGATGCTGAGGGAGTGGGGGAGGGGAAGGTCATCTAGTTATCTAGCTATCGTCAGGAAACGTTTTTTTTTTTTTTTTTGCTTTGAGCAAGCAATATGTACAGTAATCGCCTTACAAATGACTTTTATTCCTTTAAATTTTTGCTCTTTTCGTTCCAAGTGTGATGTTTTTACCACACAGTTGTAGCTTCAGGTGCAGTGTAGAAGTCCTCTCAACCTTGGGAATAATGCTTTAGTCATCTTGTTGATCGTTATTTTAAAATGAACAGTGATTTTTAAATAATAATAAAAAATCATAAATTGTGTCCAAAAAACTAAATTAAGTAAAATAAAATAAAGGCTAGGAAAAATCGTAAAATAAATTGTATCATAATACTGTACATTGTTTTTCTAAAACAATAATTTACTCAAAAACAATTATGCAAAATTAAATTAAAAGGAATTTTAATGATTTGTTACAGCAGCTTATACTAATTAGCATTTTATTAAAATATAATGTGTTACATATTTAATATATTTTTGATGTGATATTTTTACTTTTTAAGACTAAACAATGATTTGCTTTGAATTAAATTTTTTAAAAATAATACCAAAAGGTAAATAATCTTCTTAAATAAAAAGGTCTAGATCACTTGTTGTCTTTGCATTGTAAATGAATGGAATTTTTGATAACGTGTTTATGTAAAGTTCTGTGATTTCTGTACGAAAGTAGTATAATTTTCACTAATTTAAAATGAATTATAATACACATTTGATCTAATCATTTACAAAATACTCAGATTTAATTGTTGAAAGTTTTATTAATAGTATTGTATGAATGCTATGACTTGAGTTGAGATTTTTTAAATAGTTTTTTGCCGCAATTACTTCATTAATATATTCAACATTGGTAATTAAAATATTAAAACGAACAGATCTAGAAAATCTGTACTTAGCTAATTATACATTACTTGATTATAAATAGTTCCTTAAAATAAATATGTTAAAGGACACTTATATGAAATTACTGATGAAATACAAGAGAAAAGAAATTGCGTTAATGTGCCAGCCTTTTATCGGATCAGTTCACATTTAAAAAATTAAGCCACGCCCACACATACACAGGCTTGTGAGATGTTCATCAAGTGGTTCCACATGTTTTATAACATTTATATCTCTTTATTGGTTTTCCAACATCACTACATTTTGGTATTCAATCCCAAAGTCTAATAAAGAATAATAATGTTAATAATTAATAAATAATTACATATTTAAAAAGTGCATAAAATAAACACCAGCAGAAGTTTGGGTTTAAATGAAGTTGGAATTTCCCTTTTTATTATCACTGTGCCTCTGAGCATCACTTCTGTCCACTATATACACACACACACACACACAGACTAAAACACCCCTGTCTTTTTTTCCTCTCTTGCACACACAAACCACAATAACTTGTCTCAGCTTAAAAGCCACAACACAGTAAGAACACAACATGCAAAGGAAGCTGTGCACATCGTTACAGCTTATAAGCTTTCACGCCAAAGCATGCTAATTATAACGATGACACAGTGATATGTGCGTATATTTAAAATCTGGAAGACTGAAAACTTTCATTTTGTGAAAAATTCCATACTTTACGAGCTGTTAATCTGTAATTATCTTTACAGTAAGTACAAAGCGCCCACCTCTGCTTTGTGCAGTGGGAAGGTGGGCTGTTCAATGTGATACATTATGTGTGTGTGGGTGAGTGTGTGTACACATTTGACTATTGCTTTGACACAGGATGTGAAACTGCTAACGTGTACGCCTAACTTAGGGACTGTGATGTGCATTTAAGTTGGGGGTACAAAATGTAAAAAGACATAAAACTTTTGTAATTGTGAACAATTAATGTAAATCCATCCTCATAACCCTGATCAGGATAAAGTTATGCAAAGTTTGTCACTTACTCAAATATTTCTTTCGACCTCCTTTTACTTTGATTACAGCACACACACTCTGGTGTCCGGTTCATGTGTGAAAATGATTCCTCATGCTCCCAGAACCACTCTTTCACAATCTGGAGTGTGTCTGGAGCGTGCTCACATCATCAGGGAAGAAAAATATATCACATCAGTGCTCATTCAGTACGTTTAGGTGGTCAGCTAACTTCATTTTATTTCCACATAACGTTGCTGAGTCGAGACCTGAGCGACCGAAGTAACCTCAGATCATAACACTGTCTCCAGAGGCTTGTACAGTGGACACTATGCATGATGGATGATGTGCTTCCCTTCTCATCCTGACACGCCCATCCCTCGTTAATAAGGCCAATTTGGACTCATCAAGTCACATGACCTTTTTCCATCTATCCAATGTCAAATCTTTACGCTTTTTTCTGATTAATCTCACTAAGGAGTGGTTTTCTTATGGACATATAGCTGTTTAGTCCCAATCCTGTGAGTTCTCATTACAGTGTGCATGTTAATAGAAACACTCTTACTTTCACTATTAAACATAGCTTTGATTTTTACTATTCATATTTTACCAAGCAACATCACCAAGTGTTTAAGTTATCATTCGTGGTTTATTTCTGACCACATTACGTCCATGAAGTTGACGGTTCAGCTCTATCCTTCCAGGCTTTAATAATGTCTTGGACAGTTCTTAATCAAAATTCAAACATTTCATCTCCTTAGTTGTTGTCTTTGCTTGATTCAGGACAATTTCGATCCTTCTGAAACACAGGAATGCTTTTTTTGTTTCTCACAGCTACAGAGTACGTCATCCAACTTTGCTGCTTAAAATCCGAGAACCAACCTTTCAACTTTGACAATAACCATTGCTATAGAATTTTTCTGTAATTACCTGTATAACTCGACATAAAGGTGCTAGATACATAAATCACATTAAACACACCTATCTACCTCTGATAAAGAGAATATATACAACAATTCAGTTCAGTTATTACAAAAAATTCAGTGTTTGAGGTTTGGCTTGAAAATGAAAGCTGAGAAACGAGAAGTCATGCATTTTTATCTTTGAAGCTCATCGATACACTGGTCAACCAGACCACAAAGCAGTATGAACAAAATACAGCATGATTTGCATCGATGCTTCAGGGCTGGTTTGATGCAGAAATATAAACCATCATTTTTCAAATTTCATTCAGAGGGCTGCCTTTGCCAAGAGGTTATGATGGATATTTTAACAAGGTAAGGACTGATAAGAAAGTGTGTATGGTAACTCTACCGGAAAATGGCTGCAGTAGACAAATCCAACAACAATCCAACCTCCAAAGCTGGGAGATGTGGAAAAGCCATGAAGATCATGAAGCAATAAAACAGCAACTGAACCTGCATATAAAATATAAAAATATTATGTAAACATGAGAAGTGCTCTGCATTCCTTCTTGTTCGACTAACACATACAGTAAATCCTTCACTACTTTAAAATTTTTCATAAAGGGTGCCAATAATGATGGAACTCACTATACTTGGCCTTGAGTACACACTTCACCGGTCTCCAAAACCACACCGGCACACAATCAGGAAGGTTAACGAGGCATTCTGTTCCGGCATCATCCTCCAGAAAAGAGGCTGAAAGGAGCGTCAGGCCGGAGCAGCGTCGTGGCAGCGCTCCCACAGCATTCCCCCAGCACTCCCGCAACGTTCCCCCAGCGCTCCCACAGCGTTCCCCCAGCGCTCCCGCAACGTTCCCCCAGCGCTCCCACAGCGTTCCCCCCAGCGC
>QMIH01000283.1:906781-930468 GCA_003987875.1 Clarias batrachus
TCTCTCTCTCTCTCTCTCTCTCTCTCTCACACACACACACACACACACACACACACACACACACACACACACACACGCAAGAAAAGCAAAGCCCCCTAATAGTACAGGACTGCAGGTGGATTAATGAAGATAAATGGTTCCATGAGAAGAATCCTCCCCAGTGATGAGTTTACACTGTCACCACAAACTGTCTGTCTATCTGTCTGGATGTCTGTATTGTGTTTCTTCGTCTGTCGTCTATCTGTCTGTCGTTTCTCTACATGTCCGTTTATCTCTGTCTGTCTGTTCGCATTACTGTATGTATGTCTCTCTTCTGTCTGTCTTCTTTCCCTCTGCTTCCTGTCCGTCTCCGCCTGTCCATCTGTCATCTGTCTAATAAAGAATCTCTGGTGTAATTCATGCTGCTTATTTTAACAAGACAAATTCTCTGTCTGTCTGTCTGTCTGTCTGCATGATTTGTATAATTTACACGATCATTTCCCCTGTGCTGTCAATCAAAATCCGTGTCAGATCCTTTCTGTCCATCCCTTCACCCGTCTCACTCGGGCCTTCCATCCTGGATTCATTTAGATCAATGTTTACTACAGGACTTTATTGCAAGAGTTTATTGACACTGTGTGAGTGTGTGAGCCTGATCGATGGTCGGACACTCTGCAGTATTCTCACACTCCTCCATCACTTGTAACTCTAACTCGTCCTTAAACTCTTTTCCCTCCGTGAAAAGATTGGATGCTGATAAGCGATGTCTGGGCCGGTCCGAGAGGCATCGCAAGCAGTCACCAATCAGAACCGTCTATCAAAGCCTGTCTCCCAGTGAGTGACCGAGTGAGCCTGCGAGAGGGCGGGGAGACAGCATGATGGACAGCTAGGGACAACAAATAGGAAATCAATGTAATCAATCTGAAATGAGACTAAAGCTTGGGCAGTAGCAGGGATTTATATCCTACACCAACACAAACTCTCTCTCACTCTGTGTGTGTGTGCATGTGTGTGTGTGTGTGTGTGTGTGTTTACTTGTGGAATTCACTGTGGCGCAGTGGTGAGATACATTTAATCAGTGTTCTTGAGTTTCCTGCATCGCTGACATCATGTTTGTGTTTGTGTACAGATCACAGTGATGAGCTTCGCTTCTACCTCATCCATATGACTGAGGTGAGTTAACCGCAGGTTATCCTCCCACTGTCTGTCTGTCTGACTGTCTGCTTAATTATGTGTTTGTCTGTTTGTTTGTGTGTCATTAAAATGCCTGTTTATATGTGTGTCTTATACATAGCCATCTCTCTACCTGTCTAATAGTTCATTTCTCCGTCCAGCCAACTAGGCAACTGTTTATAAATCAATCCATCCATCTTTATATCTATTTAACAATTAATTCCTTTATCCAACTATTCATTCCTAATTTTATATCCATTCATCCATCCATGCACCCTTGCTCCACCTTGTTGTCTGTGTACCCAACTGAGCATCCATCCATCCATCCATCCATCCATCCATCCATCCATCCATCCATCATTTATTTATTTAATCTATCCATATAAACATTCACAAAATCATCCATCCATCCATCTATCCATCTATCTATCCATCCATTCATCCAATCATTTACCCATCCATCCATCCTGTTGTCTGTGTACCCAACTGAGCATCCATCCATCCATCATTTATTTACTCCATTCATCCATATAATGAATTGAGTTGCCAGTGATCCAGACCCCTCTGCCCTCTGGACCCGTCTAACCCATCCTGGAGTCCTGCTTCTGGTTGGAGATCTCGTCGCATGGATGCCCGTGTGGGGTGGCTGGGGATGGTTTCCATKAAGACTGTCCTGTCCTCGATTGATGCTGACAGCTGTTCTCTGGGGACCTGTGACTTCAGTTGTTCGATAGCTCAGGACTGGAATTTCCTACAGTCTACCTGAGCCTCCAGGAACAAACTGGACTCCTTTTAATTTTAACACATCTCCTGTTATACTGAACTTCCAGTACACATTATTATGCTGATCCGTTATCACCCAGATGAGGATGGGTTCCCTGTTGAGTCTGGTTCCTCTCAAGGTTTCATCCTATTACCATCTCAGGGAGTTTTTCCTTGCCACCGTTGCCCTCGGCCTGCTCATTAGGGACAATCTTATCATTTTGATTCATACACATTGCATACAAACTTACTTCTTTTTATTGTGTAAAGCTGCTTTGYGACAATGTCAATTGTTAAAAGCACTATATAAATAAAATTGACTTGACTTGACTATAAACATTCACCAGATCATCCATCCATCCATTCATCCATCTATCCAAACATTCACCATTTATTCATTCCATCCATCCATCCATCCATCCATCCATCCATCCATCCATCCATCCATCCATCCATCCATCCTGTTATCTGTGTACCCAACTGAGCATCCATCCATCCGTATAAACATTCACCCAATCATCCATCCATCTATCCATCCATCCATTCACCATCCATCCAACCATCCATCCAAACATTCACCATTCATTTATCCATCCATACATCCATCCATCCATACATCTTTATATCTATTTAACAATTAATTCCTTTATCCAGCTATTCATTCCTGTATCAAAGTTTATATCTACTCATCCATCCACCCATCCATCCACCCATCTTGTTATCTGTGTACCCAACTGAGCATCCATCAATCCATTCAAATAACCATTTACCAGATCAGCCATCCATCCATCCATCATTTATTTATTCCATCCATCCATATAAACATTCACCAGATCATCCATCCATCTATCTATCCAAACATTCACCATTTATTTATTCCATCCGTCCATCCATCCGTGTCTATCCAACCATTTATTCCTTTATTTAGCTTTCTAACCAGATGTTCATACATACATATATTCATCCATATGTTCATTTAACCATTAATTAATTTTCCCAACAATTCATTCCAGTGTCTAGTGTTCCATCCATCCATCCATCCATCCATCCATCCATCCATCCATCTTTTTATCTGCTTATCTAACTGTTCATCGACATTTTTATGAAGAGTTTTTGTGTTCTATTTATTTGCAGCAGTGTGTGTATGGAACAGATTCAGGTTGAGTTAGATTACAGCCCCCCTCCCCAGTGTAAAACTAAGGTACATGTCATGGCTGATTTATTACCTCAGCGATAAGTGGAACATTTCCTGACATCATTCTTTGTAGTAATCACAGAAGTTCCATTTGTTTCTAGACTTCTTTCGTCTCCTCTGCCTCTCTTCTAATTCTCCTAATCCTCTCTACTCAAGTCTGTTTTCCTTTCCTCCCTGAGCGATCACCGTCGACGTCACTGTCCTCTTTTTTTCCTCACCCCCTTCTGAAAACAGCATTGTATCACCTAATTAAATCTCGATTAATTTTTTAACAACATCTCGCCTATTTTAAACACAGCAGACGGGGCTGACTGAAGCTTTCAACACATGGCCCATGGCTGTAGATAGTGTAAAAAAAAAAAAAAAAAAGACCCAAAATATGCGGTCTGTCCAATTAGTTTCCTAAAACAGAGCGTTTTTCCAGGCGCGAGGTTGCGACCGTGTGGTGTGTGATGTCTGAGATGTCCGGGTGTAGTGTCTCCGCTTGGGAGTGTGTAGCTGTCGCTTGTGACAGGAAGTGACTCTGCGGGAGACGTGACGATGATGGGATCCGTTTCACCCGTCGACCTGCCACTGCTTCTTCCTCATAATGAGCAGCTTTATTTATTTCTCTTTATGCAGAGGAGGACATGTGTCAGTGCAGCATGGAGACATCTTCCTACTTACTGCTCGTGTCCGACGGTTTAAAGCTCTTGTGCGCGGCCAGGTAGTTCTAAAAATAAATTCACCCAAATACACTGATTCTTTAACCATGTTGAAGGTGCTTGTGTCATGGATTTTCTAGGACACGAGTGCGTATTAGCGTTAATCCAGAAATCAAAGCTGGAGACATTGGTCAAACGGTGTGAGGGGTAGAATGGGACAAAACTGGGCAGACAGTGACTACAGGATGAGTAACATTTTATATTCTAAGATGATTCTGTTCAACCCTCTGTACCCCTTATCCTGCTCAGGGTGACGGGTGGTTTGGAGCCTATTCCTGGGGCACAAATACACCCTGGACAGGGTGCTAATCCATCGCAGGGCACAAACACACTACTTTGGACTGTTGGGGGAAACCGGAGTCCGTGGAGGAAACCCTCCAAGCACCCAGAGAACACGCAAACTTGACACATACAGCAGGAATCGAACTCCAGGCCCTGAAGGTTCGAGGCCACAGTGCTAACCACTACGCCACCTTCTATTCCATTCCATCACGAGTGGTTGATACAGTAGGACAAGTGTATTACAGCACACAAAGACAATGTTGCAATAGACTTTGGTGCCCCCACCCCACTGCTGGTGTGAATGCAGCCGTAGGATGCGTTAATGAGATGCGTTAATGAGATTGTTAACATTTTGCATATGTGGGGGAATATTCGCGATCGCATATTGATATATCAATCATTTATAGTATTATTACCTCCTGTAGGAAAAGAAACAGAACTCTGGTAGTAACATTCACTTGAAATAGCAATGGTTAAATTGTCTTCTTGTTCTCATTCTCTGTTGCTCTCTCTCTCTCTGTAAATACTTGTTTATTGATTCCTCTGGATAAAGTGCACCTTCATCAATAATTTGTGATCAATGCCAGCACAGGCTATGACGGTACTGTAGAGCAGAATTACTCTTGTAAAGGGGCCGGTTTAAATGTGACATATCTATCTGTAGGTGGATGGAGAAACTTGTCACGTATTGTTGATCACCGAGTCTGCACCATTTTCCCTGTCCTTCCCCCAGGGCGATAAATATGCAGCGCATACTTAATGGCTCACGAAAGCCGTGTAGAGGACATTTAGCGTTTCAGCTTTCAGAAGAAAAAAAAAATATATATATAATAATAATAATGAATAAAAGAAAAGAAAAAGTTATGTTTGAGACATATTTTTTTTAAATCAGACACAGAAGCAGCACAGACAAGACAGAGAAAGAAAAACTCAAAAATGAAAGCGAACGTAATTGTACCGTTATTTGTCATTACATGGAAACTGACTTCCAGATTTTATTTATTTATTTATTTGTTTTTAAAATAATAATCTTTGGATGTAATAATCCGCCTCTGTCTTTTATGTGTTTATTGGTGTTATATCGGTATGTAAGGGTCGTTCAAGTCAAACTGGGACTTGTTATGAAAGTTCCGGTGAAAGTTCTTTATATTTACAGCAGATTTCAAGCACAGTACGTGATGATGATGAGACTCTAAGTCGAAGTAAAACGTCTGCGCAATAGTGCAAACTTTTTACAGAAGCCTGTATGCCTGTGAATGACGATCCCAGTACAGTCGTTCCCCTGATTCTTGAAAATCGATGGATAACTTGACGCCAGCTTGCACAAGAGATGCATCCATACAGTGTGAACTTTGGCCATGTGGGCCATTAAAGGAGTTCCAGTCTGATCATGGCTCTGGTGTACTGAGAAAACTTTTTATCTTGATGCTATGCAAGCACTAGTGAAACACTGAGATAAGAGCGTTAGTGTAGCCGGGGATTATATAAATGGAAAAAAAAAAAAGTTTTTACCTGCATAAACAAAAGTCCTGCTTTGATTTGAACGTCCCTCGTATGTATATAAATATATATTAAAATGTTATTCGACTGTGGTGAAAACATGTCTAAGGATCGGTGAGTGATTCGAGTGCGCGGGTGCAGTGGACTGGCGGAGTGGCAGAGTGTTGTAATGCAATCCCAGGTCCTAATTCGATTCCGCTTTCCTCCCTTGTCTCCAAGGCAAGGCGTAATAGTTCCCAGAGACCGTCTCTGAGCGAGAACTAAAAGAAAGAACTGAAGGAGATAGAACAGTGCGTTAATAGCAGAACAATCTTGTTAGAAGAATAGATCTGGCATGTTTCGTTCACCTTCTTCATGTCATCCATGCACAAAGTTCAGGTCAATTCTCCTGCCACTGAAATACGTAATTGCATTGGTGCAATTCAGGGCCCAACCCCCCTTAATTCAAGCCCTTAAGGGTTTTTGTTACCGGATACAAAGCTGTAATTGTGTGAAGTAGAACAGAAAATGGCACCCGGAACCATCAACGAGGAGAAATGGCTTTCTTTTAGATATTCTTCTTATTCTTCTTCATAGATGTCTTCTGTTGTAAAAAAAAATGATAAGAGCTGCCAAAGTGTTGTATTATTTCCACAGAAAGTATTGATTTTTAGATAAACGCAATAAAGTCTGATGTATTAATAGTTAATTATCAATCAAACTGTTTACATACTGTATGAACGTATTCGTAAACCTTTCACGAAAAAACGTTGAGTTGGCACAGTGGCGTAGTGGTTAGCACTGTGGTCTCGCACCTCCAGGGTTGAGGGTATGATTCCCACCTCGGGCCTGCATGTTCTCCCCGTGCTTGGTGGGTTTCCTCCGTGTGCTCCGGGTTCTTCCCATAATCCAAAGACATGCGGATTAGGTTAATTGGCATTCCCATAGTGTGTGTGTCCTGTGATGGCTTGGCACCCCGTCCAGGGTGTACCCCGTCTCATGCCAAAAGTCTCCTGGGATAGGCTCCATGCCCTTGGCGACCCTGTACAGGAAGGACCCAAGAGATGTCTGGGATGTATGGTACACGCTATGTATGTATGTATGTATGGGGTGTATGTCTACGGTAGCTGATACACTTTCCAGTTTAGCGCCCTTAGAATAATATACAAATGTAGTTCTAACATCATTTTCTTTTGGGAATCTAATTGGGTCAGCACTGATTTTGCTGTTCCGTTCGCTGCCATTTTGAAACATTTATGCCATTATTTTCATGAGTGAGCACTACAAAAGTTGGGAAACTCGATTTCTGCGCTGTCCCATCGACAGCCGTGTTGGATTTAATTTTCCGTTAAGGGCGCTAAACTGGAAAGTCATCCATTGCTGAGAGAAGATTTAGCACGTCCCATTTGAGCTAATTGGAAAGCATCTCTTGAAAGTGCCTAGCAATTTAAGGTTGATTGCATGGTATTTATCAATGCATGCAACATCCAGTTGCTAAATGTAACATTTACAAACAGATCAGTAGAGAGCAATCTGCCACGGTCAGTCTTTATGCTAAAACTTTAGTCATGTTAAAAATGAAGCCTGTCTGTGATAAAGGGATAAGTTGGAGGGATAGTTTTTAAGTCTTTGCTAAATAAAATTGAAGTTTATATCAGGACATTACACACGGTCTTGGTCTAGTTCTAGTCCTGGTTAGCCATTCCACTGTTTCTGGTAAAAGAAGAGTTACATTTGTAATAAATTCACTTCAGTAACTTTGAAAGATACCAATTCTGTTTAGCTCAGTGGGGCCGCCGAAGCTTCACACTGTATGTGAGTTTCAGATTAACTTTGGAATGCATTTTCACATGGAACGAGGGTTGTGGAATTTGAATGTTCTTATACACACCGCAGTTCAGATTCAACTTTGGTCTTAGAGACGAGTTTTGAATATTGTTCAGTTCCTGTAAACATTACACAACAATAAATGTGAGTATAAATGGTCTTAATGACATTTTAAAATGAATAACAGAACCCGATTTGCATGTTGTAATAACACCTTATTCACAGTTTTTTTTTCTTCAAATAATCGGCACCATATCGTATTTTGAAAACAATGAGTTATCCCATTACACCTGTAAGTTAGAATATACTGTATTATTATTCTACCTCTCTTCTACCATCTTTTGTGTTTGTTGTTCAGTCTGGAAGAAGGAGATAAGAGCCGGGATCCTCCTGTGTAAGACGGAATGACGGGCTGTCTTGTGGATTATAGCAGCTTTTTGAAGGTGTTTGTCGTCATCTAGACAGTAAATCTGAGGCTGGGATTTTGCATCCTGCCCTGCGATTGCAAAAGTGTAAAAGTGCTCTCGTCTGCACTTTGTTGTAGAACTTGCCGTGCTTTTAGAAAGCAGAGACTTTGCTTGCACCACTACTTTTTTATACAAAATCGCCAATGATACCTAATTTCAGTTTTGCAGCTGTAAGAAGCTTATTTTTGCAGCTTATGTTATTTTTTTTTCATCCTTTCCCGGTTTGTTTGTGTCCTCTTGTTCCGAGCCACAAGCATTGTGCACCCTACCAGCATGCT
The DNA here is from genome assembly GCA_003987875.1 of Clarias batrachus. NCBI lineage: Eukaryota > Metazoa > Chordata > Actinopteri > Siluriformes > Clariidae > Clarias > Clarias batrachus. The sequence continues at coordinate 914,928 of QMIH01000283.1, forward strand.
AGCAAGCAGTCAGGCTATTTTAGCACAAACCCACCCAGGAGCCTGGCTAACCCAGATTCAAACAAGATAAGATGTGAGAAAAAGGGAGAGGATAAGGAGAGAGAGAGAGAGAGAGAGAGAGAGAAGAACGGAAACGTCAGGGACGAACCAGAATCACAGCTCTACGTGTCCGCTACTCCGTGTGGAAGGCAGTTATGGGGAATTTGTCGGACAGAGCTGTGAGCAAGAAGAGGTTTCTCAGATCAGGAGACTCTCTGAATAAGCATCTGCTCTCGGATTACGCTGACGTGAGTTCCTTTAGCACTTTCACAGAATCCAGAGTGTGTGTGTGTGTGTGTGTGTGTGAGGGAGAGAGCGAGAGAGTTTCACAGAGCGTGAAGTGTGAAATGTTGGATTATGTGCAGATGATATCTGTGTGTTTATGCAGCATTACCAGTATAAACTAGTCCATCATCATCATCATCATCATCATCGTTACCATCACCATCACCTTCTTCTTCTGTTCTTTTTCTTTGCCCTCTTTTCCACCAACACTTTCTTCTTTCTTCTTTTAAAATCTTCATCATCATCATCATCATCATCAGATATTTTTCTACCACCACCACCACCACCACCACCATTATGATTATCATCTTCCTTCTGTTCTAGTTCTTCATTTTCTTCTCCAACACCACCACAATCACCACCTTCTTCTTGTCATATTACTCCCTCAACATAACTACCACATTCTCCTCCTTCTCCTCCTCCTGCCCCTCCTCCTCCTGCCCCTCCTCCTCCTCATCATCATCACCACCACATTCTCCCCCCCTCCTTCTCCTCATCATCACCACCTTTTTGCCACTTTTCTTTACTTTCATCAACATCATCATCATCATCATGTAGTTCTACTTCATCTTCTCCACCACCACTAATCATCATCATAATCATCTTCCTGTTCAACTTTTTCATATTTTCTCCTCCACCACAACCTTCTTTTTTGTTATATTACTTCCTCTTCACCACCACCATCATCTAGTCCTACTTCTTCATCATCTGCTCCACCACCACCATCATCATAATCAGTCTCATTATCATTATCATTTTCTTGTTCTCCCTTTTAAACCTTTTCTCCACCACTACCACCACCACCTTCTTTTCCTTGTTAAATCAATTCTTCTCCACCACCATCACCACCACCAGTAACACCATCTCCACCACCACCACTGGTAATACCATCTCCACCACCATCACCACCACCATCATCATCATCATCATCATATTTTTGTTCTTCTTGTCCACAACCACCAGTCATCATTACTTTTATAATTATTTTCCAGCATCTGTATCATCATCATAATTATCATCTTCTTGTTTTTCTTTTTCCCCACCATAACCACCAACACCATCATTATCTTCTGCCTCTTCATAACCACCCCTACCACCTCCATCCTAATCATCCCACCTTCACCCTGGTTCTAATGTCTTTTTCTTTATCCATATCTCCTCCATTACCTACTATTTCTGCTTCTATTTCCTGTCATCCTCCTCCTCCTCCCCAACCAAAACTATTATCACTGTCATTATGTTCATCACATTTATAATCATCATCATCATCATCATCATCATCATCATCATCATCATCATCATCACCATCTTCTACATCACTACCACTACCACAACATCATAACATAATGATTAACATCACTGTCATGAACACTTTTCTAATTATCTTCCATCATCTGTATAATCATCATAACCATGATCATCATCTTCTTCTTCTGCCACCACCACCCTCGTTGTCATCGTCATTGTCATCAGCACTGATATGTATCATCATTATCATTTTATTGTCCTTCTTCTTCACAGCAATAATTACTATCAACTTCTGTTTCTTCATCATCACCTGATGAATCATAACCAACCAGAATTTTTCCTCTTCTCATTCTTCTTCTTCTTCTTCTTCTTCTTCTTCTTCTTCTTCCTCTTCTTTTCTTTTTCTTCTTCTGCTCCTCCCCCTCTTTTACCACCAGGATCAGCATATTCATGTTCTTCATTTTTATCTTCTCCAATATCACAACCCCATCGCAAGCATCACCATCATTAATATTTTTATCTTGAACATTTCAGAAATGTTCATTATCAGAACCTCCATCCTCCTCTTCATCTCCCTCTTTATCATCATCATCATCATCATATATATCAGCTAATGAGCTTCTCCAATTATCTTCACCAACACCAACAAAACATTCACCATTTTTGTAATCATAATCCTTAGTACCACTTCCATCATCATCATACTCCCTAGAACCACCTTCGTCTTAATTGCCATCATCATCATTGCGGTCATAATAACCATTATATTAATTATAATTATTATCTTTACCTCTCATTATAATCAGCATCAGCATGATCATCATTATAAACAACATGTTTCACTGTTGCCTGTAATTGTGACTGACATGGAAGCCATGACATTCCTTTCCTCTTCCCAGTGGCAAGCTCTATATCAGATCACCCTGGGTCTAGACAAAGACAGATGGGATGCAACGCCATTATTAAATTCTCTCACAGCGAAATTGCTGTGTTTCTCCCGGCCATCCTGTGAAACACTTCACACTTGTAGCATAAAACAGTCTGCTTCCTCCTACCACTGGTGCCATGAAGGAGCCATAACACATAACAATAAGATACAAAAGCACTCGCTGAGATTCATAACACAGATACGAAAAATAACACTCGAACCATTGGGGCTTAGGCGATAACAGGATTTCACAGAAGGTGAACTCTATGGAGCGCTTTCATTTTCTGCTGAATGAAAAACTGGAAAGGGAAAAGGACGCTGCGACGGAAACGCGTGCTGACGACTCGGTGTTAGATGAGATGCAGAATTTCAGAGCACTTCACGTAGGAGGTGATAATGGAAGTGATCCCTCCTGGCACCGCCACTAATAGGAGTATTGTAGTCTGTTGATTCAGGGTGCCAGTCTGGTAATTTGGAAATGATATGCCACTGAATAGAGTGGTTGTACGGAAATTGACATCGAGACACACTGTTTGTGAGTTTCTGATAGCTTTCAGGTTACTGCTGACAGATTGTTTAGCTTCTGGTCTTGGCCCGTTGCCTGTAGCGACCATGATCAGTAATGACCGGTGGTGATCTGAGGTTAAAATCTTACAACCGTCAATAGCTTGACGGTGAAACTATTGAAGTTGAACATTAGAGTATGTTATGGATTGTAATTGTTTGGTAGACTTAACAGATGCACCAAGGATACTTTCTTTTAAGCTTGATTTTTTTTCTTAATATATACACCTTATTCTTAATATTAACACATTAAAACTGGTGACAGGATCATGGGGACCCAACGCTCACCCATGACCATGGAAACCAAAGGCCAGCCGTCAGAAAAACCAATGTAGCACAACTTGCCCAAAAAGGTCTATTCTGGCCACAATAGAAAAGCACTAGAATGCCTAGTGTGCCACAGCCCACTGCGCACAGGGCCAAACAGGCAAAGAGCCCAAGGCCACTGACCTGTCCTCCAAAGTCTACAGATCCCAAACTGAGTACCCATTGGATGCACTGCTCAAACATATCTGATCCATGAATGCCCTGTGTAACAATTCACAGCACGCAAAGGATCCGCTGCCAAAATCCTGGTGCCAGACACTACAGAAAACCCCAGAGGCCCTGTAGAGCCACGCCCAGAGTGGCCAGAGATTCCCCATTTAGCAGAAGGGCACACCTACACAATATTGGGCATAATGTTTTGTGTTGTAATGTTAAGGCTGGTCGGTGTGTAACAAAGCCAGAAGGTATTGAACGTGACTGTTCTGAGATCTCAGACTAATCATCATACATCCACTCTACAGCCACACGTTCATCCCCTTGACTCATAAGCGATGAGTGCGTCCTAATATACTGCCTCTTAAGCCTGGAGAAGCCATCAAGGCGTTCCTACTTGTACTAAGACAAATGGATACGACGGGGCATGTTTCAGCAAAATGCATGCTCCAAAGACAAGACCTCTTAATCTTCTCTGATGAGAAAAAGACGGCAGTGGATTATTCATTTGGCCTGGTCTTGGTGAAAGCATGTAAATCATGGTATTAGAACTGTAAACCCAGTGATTATATCACGCTGAGAGAGATTATCGGATTGACGGCACCATTTTATCATGAGGATAATCTTGTCTGGTTTGAACTATTTATCACCTCTGTGCAGTTATAAGGCAGCGCTGGGCTTTGTTTTTAAAACCTGTAGACTTATCCCATGGGCTCGGCAAAGGAAAATGAGATATTGCGTTCCTCGTGGTTGCATGGCACACTATCTTGCACTGTAAGTGCTTCAAATGCCTCCATTGCAACAGATCCCTAGTTTAATGTCTGACATAATGCTTTATAAATTGCAACACAGATTCCTTTGCAAATATAGCAGCATTTATTTTTCTCCCTGGGGTTGTGTAAGACCCTTACTTCACTTTGAGTTATCTGTAATGCATTTAGGTCACAACAGTGTCACATGAACTTTGGTATTTAGAACGGTCTCTGCTTGTAAATCAGCCAAGGGGCATGTCTGCACTTCTCTGCTTATCCATGCACTCTTCTTTGGATCAGGCATCAACCCCTGGCAGTATCAGTCCAGCCCTTCTATGTTGTCTATGCATGTTGTTTTATGTGGTTCAGTCCACCCAGGAGTGTTTGTACAATTGGGCCCAGACCTCCGATTAAGCAACCCAAACCAAAAATGACTTGCTGTGCTATTTTGAAGATCACACGCTTGAGCGGCCTTGTTTCTAAATGAGTGGCTACCTTAGAGACCAGGAGCTTGAGAATTTATTTCAAAAATTAAGAGCCACTGGAGACTGAGGTCAGCTATTTCCATTCTTAATGAACTTGAGATTTGGCATTCGCTTCTACAAATCCCTGATGAACAGTGCACCGGGACTGTGCGCACACAGAATATTGACCTTGTGCAGGAAATACATGGCCATTAAGTGCACCATGTGCAGTGACACCATGATACCCAGAGCATAGTGATAGCAAAACTGCATTCGATCCTTTCTTTTGTTTCTCTGTGAGAGCAGTGAGTAGAAATGTAGTCAGGTCTAGTACATCCAAACTGAATCGGGTTTTTGTTATCAGAGCATGGGAAACTGCTCATTCTTGCAACTTTTCACCTATGACCTCTGGCTTTATCCCGCGCCTAGGGTGAACAACATGTTCTGAACATTATGAAAGGTCACCATATGTACAGTACATATTGTCGGGTAGCCAAAAACAGTAGCAACCATGACTTAGGAGCTGTGAGGGAATTTTTTTTTCAAGGTTGTTGATTAAGACAAGGTAGGTTAAGAGCAATTTTTATCCCTTGAAAAATTCTTAACCCAATTTTAACCATGTCAAGAATAATGGAATCTTGAAGATATGTTGGAAAATTATACATACGTACAATAAAGTCTTAACCTGTCTATAACATTGGAAAGAAAGCATTTCTTCCTCTAAAAAGAGTTTTTTTTTTTTTTAAAGAGTTTTAGAGTTCCTTGATTACCAACTTGATGCTTTTCAGAAGAAAGGAGTCGTAAAACGTTCTTGAAAGAACCCTTGAGGAACCTTTTACGACCTTAGGCAGGTCGGGCAAGACGAGTTGGTTCGAAAGCAGGAAGCAATGAGGCAAGGGTCCTATGCATTGATCTTCTCTCTCATAACCCATCTATGAACCTATAGATGTTTCTTGACATGTACATTTTGTTTTTAATAATATGGCAAAGTTGGCTATAAATCTTCTACAGTTAAAAGTAAACAAGCCTTCCTCACACTTCTGAGGCAGTGATGGAGAAGGAAGTTTTCTGTTTCTCGAGGTGTTTTGGCTGAACTGTATTCATGCATCGTTTTGCACACAGGAAGTGATGTCAGTACGTGGGACATCTCCGACTATGTTTGTCTCCTGTTTATACCCAGTATAAATAAATAAACACACTTCCTCCTCTCTGTCTGTACAGAAACACTCACCATCTACTGTTGGTGAGAGGCGGAGGCGTGTGCAGGACTTTGTGTCAGCCAAAAAGTCTGCCAGACTCGATAAGTCATCCATTTGCAAGAATAAGGAGGTGTTTCTAAGAAAGGACGTGTAAACACAATGGGAAACCCTTCACAGAAAATGTCAGCTTTTAGAGTTTCTGATATAAATCCTGTTCAGTATTTTGGAAGACTTTTTACTTTTTGTGATTGAAGAGATACAGGCATATTTCAGTGAAGTCAATTAATCCACACCTTTTTGACCAATTCAAATCAGGAACTGAATAATATTGTAGCATAACGAATTATAGCTTGCTTTTGTTGTTGGTCACGGATTCAAACATCTGGTGCATGGACTGGATCAGAGGTGGATGGTACATTTTCATTTACTGTGCTTAAGTATAACGAAACTTTTAACCTTTACTCCACTACATCCTGCAACAAATATCTGTACTTTATACTTCACTAGTTCTTGAAGCGGTAATATACTGCTGACTGTTTAATGTAATTGCATGTTTTGCCTTCCCTCTGTGAAACGCTCATGTAGCAGGTGTTTGAAATCAGAAGTGGAGGTGATTTCTTTGGTACTTTTTCTCAGTTAGGAATGTAAATGAGGGACTTTTACTTGGGTAACATTTTATCTCTACTTTTACTCATGTACAGGATTTGTGTATTTTGCTTTGGTGCTTCTTGTACCTGAAAGGACCGTGAGCGTAAGGTGCGTGCAGGGAATCGAGAGAGTTTATTAAGTCTTACTGTACATGTTGTAAGGCATCTTGTGGGTTAAGGGTACAGTTCTAGGTGGATCTGGAACAAGCTCCATCCACTGGACTTTTGGGTCTGCAAAGTAGTTTAATTAACTTTCATACTCTTTTCATGCATAATTGTTGAAGCCATTATTTATATCATCCATTAATTATCATCTGGTCATAACCATGATAAAGTAAACTGAATGTATGTCTCCATTAAAACAATTTGCTTTCGTTAAAATTAAATACATATTTTGTAAGTATTTATATGCAAGACATCTGTAATGGCTTTGACATGTTTGCTATGTAGCATGCTGCACTTCTGTGGGAAGATCTTTTTTCTCCCTGTAAGATTGTTTTTTTGCGTAAATCTGGCCGTTTCTGGATGTGGCTTTTGGGAGTTGGCTGTCCCGCTGCAGCTGTATTTTATTCTGTGGGTGTTTTAGGGTCATCTTAGCTATGTGAATGAGTCTGGACTACAAAATCTAAACAGCTCTGACAGCAAAGTGAGAATTCCATTTTACAGTGTTTTACAGTATCTCAAATTGATATTTCCCACATGTTTTAATTGCGTCAAAAAGGTTAAAAAGCACAAATGCCTAAATATTTAGGCAGCATTTTTGCATTATGCATTGTGGGCATTTTTGCAAAAAGCTATCAATCCACCTCCTACAATTTTGTCACAATGGATAAATCACCTTTTGTGCTTTGTGGTTATTTAAGTACGCAATTTAGTATCACTAACATGAGTTTTAATAAACACATACAGCAAACTTGTGCTTTATGTGATTTTGTATGATTTTGTAGTGCATTAAACAGCAAAAAGTATTGATTTGTTACACACAAACCTTTTTTAAGTACAAAGATTGTTGAAGATCATGAGAAACATTATAAACTATATATTACAAAAACCTCAAACATACTATAGTAAAGGTATGCACTGTTTACCCAACAGCTTCCTACACACGGTTTGTGTCTCTCACACAAATCGCTTGTTCATGTTTTACGTTTTGAACCATTATTTTTATGCTTTATCACAATGCTTGTACTATATACTGTAGTAACCCACATTGGTTGATTAAATATATAACATGGTGTTCAAACAACATCCACATTCCATAATGTCCTATTTCACAGAAGGTATTGCGGACATTAAGCGACCCATACAGTATCTATCATCATTACCACAGGAGTGTAAAGGTTTTTCTTGGTTTCAACATTCTCATTTCTCATTTCAACACATTTAAACCACTCACAGGAAGTAATTTGCTTCACTGATCACATGACAGACAGAATGACAGACGTTATTTTGCTCAAAAACGTGAAAATTTAAAGCTTCTAAAACAAATGTGTGTGATAGAGAACCTTGTGTGATAGAGAAAAATAGTTAGTGTACAAAAGTAAAAGTCCCAAAATGGCGTTTATCTGGTTTTCTGTCAAACTGTTCATGTTTATTGCCGTTTCAACATATTCTACAGTACAATTCTTTTGAACAAAATGATAGGTAATTTAAATCTGCTTATAAATTATTTGTCTGTAAAACCTTTGGCGCCTTTATACTGTCCACTGTTACGACCTCTAGGGGTTAGCCGTGACAGAAAAAGAGAACTGAATGAGCTTACACCAGAGAGATACGATCAATAGTTTATTTTTCGTTCTACACGGGATTTCCTTCAGAGGTAGACCAGGCCAAAACAATAAACAAAATAGATTTGGAGTTAAATCTAAATAACCTGAAATTAAAGTTTAGGTAACAAAATACAAATTTACTTACCTAACTTCCTAACCCAAAAAACAGAGGAAAAAGATATGTGAAAAGAAAATGGCGTCTCACCCCCTACTTCCCGTGTGTCAAGTTAGCTACTAATTATTTACAAAAGTTGATGCTCACTAGCAACCAAATCAAAATCCATTTCATAGTCAAACAAGCAAAAGATCAAATAAACCGGGTAGTCAATCCATACAGAGATATACAAAGACAACAAAAATACTATGGCATTCACACTTTCTTTCTCTCTGGCACAACACTCAAAACAAACAAACGACGTAACATACAACAGTTCGAAATCTCACAAATTTAGCACACGACAGATCAAAATTACCGAGGCTCAAAATGGCAAAAGCTGAGTGTTTGGGGCGGTCCTTATATCAGGATAGGATGCAGGGTAGAACCAATCCCGAGCTCCAGCTGATTAACAGGCCACACCCACCTAGAACAGACACAAGTGCTACAGCAGAGAGAAATCTGCCAACAGAATCTCAGAAATCATAACACCACGTATTATTATCACCAATTTCCGAGTATATCTAATAACATAGATTATATACATTAGATTTTTGGGGGGTTACTTTGCTCACCATGCTTTGGTTTAAGATTCTACGTTCAATCGCAGAATGAAAAAAGGTGTCTGATCAAACTTTCCTTCATGGGAAAATCTTTCCGACAGTGTACCGTGTGTATGTTCTGCTTCCTTATTTCCCTCTAGCACTCATTAATAAAAAAGGAAATAAAAAAGAGATGCCTGCTGAGGGACTGTATATAGCTGCTATCATATGAGTTATGACAGAAGTTTATGTATTTCATTGACGTTCCACAACATTAACCATAACGTAACCATAAAAATGGCATGTCGTATTTTAGAAAAAGAAAATTCAATGTTTGGAAAATTGAAAGCAACGGGAAGAAAATATTATCGATTTCTTTGTCAATGTTGCCTTAGAAACAATCTTGCAAATGCAGAAAATGCATAAAGGATGAAAGTTCCACTCTCTGAGACACACACATGGTTTACTGCTCGGACTCCAGAAACAGATTTCAGACTCCCATATTAAGTTAAAATGACGGATCAGCTCGTACGACTGATATTGATTTCGGGTCCCGCCGCTAAGACAACTGCATTTCATCATCCGTCTAGAGATACTCGTCTAATAAATGACCACTGTCCCTCCCTTGTTTGGTGTTTTCACTCTGTTTCTTGATAACTCTTGCCGTTTTGTCGTCAGAAGCTAGAGAGCACAAATAACTCATGGCGAAGATGGTGCTCAGGACGTCGGAAACTATGATGAGATAAAAAAAAAAAAAAAAAAAAGATTGATTGTGGATTGATTTGTTTTCAGCGAACCGGAGTTAGGGCTTCATTACACAGTGTAATAGTCTCGTCTCAAGGCGCCCTTGTGTTTTTATGGGCAGATAATTAGTTTTGATTTTATTTTAGTATTTGATGGCTTGGTTGCATCATTTTATGAGAACAAAGAGAGCTATTTATAGTAATAGATATTTAATGTGTTATTCAGTCTCCCAGCTGGTGCGTGATGCTTAGCCGCGTAGCACCGATCTTAATGGTTCCTCGCGCCTTTACAGTTGCGTGCATTATTCTGGTCATGCTAGTTACTCATGCACTTCTGCCTGTCTACAATTTTTTTTCCTCAGCGGGATTACCAGCCATTTTGAATTATTTCTTCGCTTAGTCACTATATTGATTGTTTTGCAGCTCCTTGTGCGCGTTCCCGTTTTACATAATTAATGTAGACCGCAGTGCTTTGTTCTTTATAGTGTTCTTGTTGATTTCACCTTCGAGCCCTTTTGCCCTTAAGTGTGCTCTGTAAAGCTTTGCAATTACAGAACGACTGCAGAAGGGGAATGATTATGCCACGAAAGGCGTCTGTAAGCGTTTACTTTGTTGGTTTAGCCTTTAATCACATTCTTTTAATCGCACACACACTTTTAATCGCTTTCTAATTATCATTACTTTTTAAATTACTTGTCATTTTTTTTTATTGTTCGCCTACTTTTTTTCTAATAATGTTAACTAGCCTATACAGTTGTTTAATATTACCTCAGTCAATTACTGTATACTAGACTATAATGACATTTATTTTGCATTAATAATTCTAGGTTTACATTGACAGAAAGTGAAACCACATCTTTCCAAGGAGGATTGCTTCCATGGTATCATTTATGGGAGGAGTTAGAGTTTCTGGACTCAGTCATGGCCAAAGTAAAGATACAAAGAACTAGGCTGACTAATATTCACATAAAAAAAAAATCATGAAGCAGGAATGTCCTCTGTCCTTTGTCAGGAGCCATTTTTATGGTTATGTTTTCATTAAACCATGGACATTTTTGCTGTTCCATCGCACAGAGCTGATCTGTTATTCCTTTAGGAGCATGAGATGTCTTATGTTTTAGGCTTTAGCTTTCATTCCTTGTGACCTTGGCACGCAGTATTTTACTAAGTCCAGCTGCGGCTATAACTGGACTTTATTGTCACATTGCATGGTCACCCTCTAATTCTTAAGTCATGTGCCGAGCATTCTTGTTGTCCCAGCGCCACTCTCAGAGGATAAGAAAAACAGCCTCGATGTATAAATACACTGATCCGTTGGTGTAACACCGCTTGCTCCTCGGATAGAAACAGGAAAGAGGCTCTGAAAAGAGTTTGAATGCTTGAAATGTTCCATGTCTGCACGTGCCTTTTAGTTCAAAGCTGTTTTTTCAGAATTTGTGTAATAAATTAAAATGTTGTACATTAAAACAGGTCAATATTAATTTGATAGATCTTTGAATATTATATACATATGCTAAAATTATTTAAAATAGAAATTACCTGGTCCGAGCTCAGAATGTAAACAGAGATGGGAAGATCATGTGCTGGAAGCTTAGAAGAAGCATGGTGGTGCAGGGCGTACTGTAGCACTGCTGCATCACAGCTCTAGGTTCTGGACTCTGATCAAGCTTGAGGTATTATTGGTCAAGGTTTTGCATGTTCTTACTGTGTCTGAGCTTTCTCCTTATTTTCCATTTCCTTCCACTGGTGGACAGGTGAAGATGAACGACTGATGATATTTTACTACTAACCTATGTTATGTGGGCCCCTGAAAAAAGGGAAGATGTGCTGTTCATGCCAGGAGTGGAGAGATTTGCTCCCGGTGGACGATGGTTAAGGCATAAGAAAAGACATAATGAGTTATAAACTGATTAGATTCCCATTAGGTTCCCTGTGGAAATACGGGAAAACCTTCAGAGGATGGCTTGTGGAAATGAGGTTCCTCCACTGTTCCTGGCTTTATTTTTCTGTGACAGAGTAACGTGCCAGGGGTAAATGTATCAGCCATTACATTGTTAATATTAATGTTAAAACCATTTACTGTATTAAACCAGATCCTTAGGGTGCTGTGAGTTTTGGAGTGCGACCTCAGTGGGTCGGACTTGTTTGTCTGGGGCATTCCAAGTGTGCTCAATTGAATTGAGATGTGGGAAGGCCAGGCCTTTGCCTGCTTGAACATGGTGAGCTGTGGTGCAGTGCGTGTTTTGGTGCCTTTGACGTTTTCAGGTGGTTTGTGTTGAATTGGCTTTTTTGTTTTCTGTGGGATCAGACTGGACGGGCTGGCCTGGCATGCGTGCCCATGATCCTGTCACCAGTTTACTGGTGGTCATACTGTAAGTAGTCATAATGTTGATGATATAATAATGGCAGATTGTTGTAGATGCTACTTCTCTGAATCAAGAAGAGTTGGTTGGTTCTAGCACGTAAGCAAGAGAACCCGAGGTTGCTAGAACTAAATTGGTTCCATGAATGAAGACTCCAGGGCAAAACCAGAATCCACTGGAGAGATTATACAGCATTTCAGTCAGCTTTGAAAGTTCTGGGAATCTCCAGGAGGAGCTGAAATCCCTGATTGGGGATGGAGTAGCCAGGACTGCAGCAGTTTTCATCATCTTGCCATCATAACCCTCAGCAAGGATAAGCCAAATTATATGAATTGTATTTTTAAAATATTTTTCTCATGTGATATTATAGACTAAGTAGTTTTTGCTAGGGTCGGCATGTTAAATGATGCATTTGTATGTAATACTGTACAGTAAAGTTCTATCTTTAGTAAACTTGAAATTATAAATTAATTATATTAATAACAATGATTTTCTCAATTTAGAGAAAATTCCACAAAACAAATGATATGAGGTGGTCAGTTAGTAGTGTACTGTAAGGTAATGTTTCATAGACCTAAAGTAATAAACTCTCCAGTGGTTCTGTACATGTCGATTAAGCTGCATTCATTTATCAGTTTCATTTTGGCAAAATCAATTTACTGCAGTCGGACTTACCATTTGCTACTGGCTAAATAATAATAACGATAGAAATAAAAACCTCAGCAAATAATTTACTTCCAAGGAATTTGTTAGCGCTATCGATTCGTGAAATCTCATCACCTTTTTGTATTTCGCATGTCATGCGTTTAAGCAAGTGTGAAAAACTGGCAGTGCAAGGGCAGCATTGATCAATACAGGATCAAATTCTATTGAGTCAGTTAATGGATTTAAAAAGCACGGTCATGTAGCTGAGTATCATGTGACCTCCAGAGTGCTTTGTCTGCTGAAGAATCCTAATAACCCCAAAATCTCAAATAATTTTCAAATTTACAAAATAACCTACTTTTTGCCACAATAAATAATCAAGTTCTGTGTGTCATGATTGCTCAGTATTAATAGTAGAAGGTGTTATTAAGACCGGGCTTACTGTTGTGTGTTGGAGTGACCTGAACTTACAGTATGTGTAGTTTGCTGGCAGAGCCACAAATTTTTAGGACTTGTAGATTTCTGTACTCATCCGTGGCCTTATGTCAATCATAGACAACCAAGGGGCTACGGAAACCCATAGTTTGGCTATGGCAAACATGAAGTAAACAGGTTGTATGAAAGCTGAAAAAGAAAAATCAAAAGTCCATTGCACCAACTACAGTAAGTCCATAACTGAGCATTACTCAGGGGACTGCCATGACACTGTGGGAGCTACAGCATTCTATGAATTCATCACTATGAATTCAAGTTATACTGACTCACAGGTAGTCAGACACTAACAGTTCAGGTGTGTGGGCTTGACTTGTATTGTTTCGTAGTTTACTTGCATGCTTAAACAAAGTTATGACTCTGAGGTTTATGGTTGTTTCCAGAGGCCTATCTATGGTCAATTGTGACTTTCTGTAGTCAATCATTGTCAACCAAGAGGCTTTCGAAACCTATGGTATGGCTACAGCAAGCATGAAGTGTAAAAACAGAAATGCAAGGCAACACAGGTGACTTGTACCACCAGTGTCGAAAACTAAAGCCCAAACTCCAAAACTGAAGATCCTTTCATACATACAAGAGTCCAAGGAGAAATCTTCTAAAGACGATTTTAACAAGAAAATGCTCATCCTGTGACCTTGAAAAGGTGTTACCTCATGGGTGTATGAATTTGAGGAGAGTGTACGGTGAGTATACAGTGAGAAAAAAAAGTAATTTCTGCCAATCTTGCGATTTTGCAAATAGCAAAAATGTGGTCCCTATCGGGAGTTCTCACCAACGTCGTCCACGATATTGCCAACACTCCCTTTATGGAGATCATTCTCCATTGCTCTTTTCATTCCTCTCAATCTTGCCAAACTCCAGTCAGGTTTTACTCTTCCAGTTCTAGGCTACTACTAACGCTACCAATCTGTGACACCTACAGTATATCGTCTACAGATTTGCCATCGCTGCTGCTCAGGATTGGCTTCTGTCCCCCAATTCTAGCTTGCCACTGGACTGCAGGAGCCACCTTGGCTCCTTTGCCTCGAACTCTGGCCTGCTGCCTCTGCCACAGTGATTGTCCCCTTTGGCCTTCACCGTGGACTTGCTGCCAACAAACCAGTGATTGCTGCCTCCACTTTATGCCCACATTATGTCTCTGCTGCTGCTACAGTTGACCACGCTGGACACTGCTCCTGACCAACATTTACACACATCCTACACTTTCTACACTTTATTTCTATTTCCCCATCTTCCTTGTTCCATTTTTACTTTTATTATTAAATAAAAATCACTCCTCTTTGGTGAAGACCTCGCCTCATGTCTCTCTGTGTCTGTGGTGTCTCCGAGTCAAGCTCTTACGTTACCGGACCAAATCATCGGCTTTTCCGTTCCTTTACGTACCAATTTGTATTTCACCTCGGCTCTGCCTCAGCACCGCATCGCTACACCACGGCTAATGAGGTCAGAGCGTGTCTGAGGTACGGCAAGCCGCGATTGTAAAACCGTAGTGATTCATAGTGAAAATAATTAAAGTGAGAACTGGGCATATTTTCATTTCTCTCTCTCTCTCTCTCTCTCTCTCTCTCTCCTCAATGTCATTTACTTTTTTTAAAATATCTTTTTTCCTTTCCTTTCAGCCTGCCATAATAAACGATGTTAGATTTGTATTGTCACGTCTTGGGTAATAATAATGTAATAAAAGAAAAAGGAAATTGGATGTCTTTTTTCCTCCCTCGCTCATCTTTCATTTCTCTCTCTCCTTCATTTTCCACTTCTCTTTAACTTTTTTCCCCCCTTCCTCATTCTCACATTCTCGCACGCTCACGCTTGGTGTCTCCCTTCATTCCACTGTTTCTTATTTCTTTTCCTTTGACCTGCTCATTCCGTCTCTCCCTCACTCTTCTTCCTTTCCATAATGATTCTCTCTCTTTGTATTACCTCTGATCCATCCTTGCTCTCTTCATCACACTCTTTTTCTCTCCATATGTTCTCATTCATCCTCTCATTTCTGACTCTCTTCTTATACTTTCACTTTTCTATCATCTTCTTCCACTTTGTTTTTATTCTTTAACTCTCATTCTCTCTGTACCTGTCTTATTTACCCCTCATCCTTTCATCCTCTATGCATCTCTCTTTTCCTTCTCTTTCATTATTCTCTCTGATTTCTCTCTCTCTTTATGTTCCATTGTAATTCTTTTACATTTTTGTCCCTCTCTCTCTCTCTCTCTCTCTCTCTCTCTCTCTC
>QMIH01000283.1:948726-962522 GCA_003987875.1 Clarias batrachus
CACACACACACACACACACACACATCCTGTGGTTGATCTTGTTCAAAATCACTCTTTCTCTCTCTCTCTCTCTCTCTCTCTCTCTCTCTCTCTCTCTCACACACACACACACACACACACACACACACACACACACACACACAACGCTGCTCATGTGACTCAGACAGCCCTGGTGGAGAGAGCAGTTTCAGCCCTACTGCAGTGATGGAGGGCTAAGTAAACACACTCTGAGCTCCGGATCTCCCACTGCAGGTGGAAACTCCGCTCCTCTTCTTCTTCTCCTGCTTCTCCACTTCTCCTCCTTCTTGTTCTTCTTCTTGTGTGATTGCGGTGAGTCAACTTGGTGTACGGAGAGATCCTGCCAGGAGAGTTGGGTGTGTAGGGTATATAAAACTGATAAGCTATAAAGTAACACATTTGGATGGGAAGGTGTCAGCAGTGTGTGCGTGTGTGTGTGTGTGTGTGTGTGTGTGTGTGTGTGTATATATGTGGTTTCTGTTTGTATGCGCTTTTGTACTTTGCACTAGAGACAGATTTGAAAAAGAGATGAACAGACAGGAGAGAAAAAAAAATCTTTTGTCACTGCAAAAGCCGAAACTTTAATCATGTTCAAAAGTGCATTTCAGTAGATTAAAGGTAGGAGTGTGTTATCTTTAAGTGTGTGTGTGTGTGTGTGTGTGTGTGTGTGTGTGTGTGTGTGTGTGTGTGTGTGTGTGTTGCACTGCAGTGAGGAACAAGACAGATAGTAGAGACAGTGAGGTATGTTGTTGTCTCCGGTAGTGAAGTCACATGGGCAGAAATTACCTCTTGTTTTGTGAATCAGGAAGAAGAAGAAGAAGAGAGAGAGCGAGAGGGGGGGGGATGCACATACTGCAAATCTAAATGTGTCCTAATTCATGATGAAGTCTTAACTTATAACAAGCTTGTTATAGAAAGCATTTAAAAAGAACTGCAGTAAAGAGTGAACTAAATTTATAAGGCATTATAAATGTTGTGATAAACAATTTTTAATAGAAAAGACATCTATAAAGTATGATGCATTATGCATTATAAGCAGTGATTATATAGATAGTATCTGTAGGCACTTGCTCACATTTTCATTGAGCATTTAATATATAATATAATATATATTTATTTATATTATATATATATACTATATACTTTCATTTAATATAGTACAGTGTCTGTACAGCAATATTAATAACAACGTTAACGCACTTGGTTAATTTAGGAATTTAAATGCATTAATTTTTTATAAATATTTTTTACGCAAATTAATCTTCTGACCAAGTATGACCCTAATGGCCTCCCATAATCACAGCGCCATTCCCCGGCCATGTGTAATAAAGGCATGTTTAATAATAATAATATGTTCGACACCAGGTTTTATGATAAAAAGCTTCTAAATGGAACTTCTTTAGATAAATCTAAAGTAGTGTGCACAAGCTACCTTCAAGAGGACCTATTTATACACGAATACATTAGCTGTAAGCTGTGGGAGCGGTGGCTCAGGCGGGTAAGCTGCTAGGTTGTTGATTTTCGTATCTGAGGATCTGAGTTCGAGTCCTGGTGTGGGTGGGTTTGTCACACTCCATACTACTCAGCCGCTACATGCATGCCGCTCAGACGTGCGTATGCATTTGTCAACAGGTCATCACTCCAGCCCTACGTGTTCACAATGTTTTAGTTGGATGTGGAGTGTGTTCAACCATGAAGATCCACTGTTCCTGCATCACTCAAGCAAATTGTCTCCTTTTGCAAAACTCTGCAGCGACCTATGCTCCGGGAATCCGGGACGATACACACTCTTCAAACACTTACAGTACTGTAACATGCCGTGGGGAAACAGAGTATATGTTAGTTTCTTTCAGATGACAACAAGGTGATATTGTTAGTCCGTACTGTATACAGTATTTTGGCGCATACAGTATACACTCTACTAGACTTTTCAGGACCGAGGTGTCACGTTTGGATGAGGAGCTCAGCGAGGTCATGAGCTGGAGACAGAGAGAATGACATCACTGTCCTGTTAATCCCGGAGCCAATCATGTGTTTTATCACCGGTCCCTATATAGCAGCCCTGATTGTTTAGATGCTCCTTAATGAGGTCAATGTATCCTTGACCTTAAGCGTTTTGATGAATAGTTTCTGACTGAAGTCGTCCACCTGTTGCGTCAGATACTGAGGGATGCAACCAACAAACACACAAACTAACTGACTATCTAATAAAGTAATTCAAAGAAATAGAATAACAGGTCGAATTTGTCAAGTGATATCAGTGAATATTGTTCTACGAGACTTTTGATTAATGAGTAAAAACTCCCTTTACATCTCAATATTATTCCCTGCCGCCCTAATGCACTTTTTTTTGGTTTATCAGTACGCCAGAGCAATAATCAATGTCTGAAACGTGGAACGTGTGTTCATGTGAAAGAAAACTTGTGCTTTTCAGCTACAGCCTCTGTGGAGACCAGTCCAGGCAATATACTGTATGGGTGTGATGGTGCTTCTTATAAGGGCACTTAATTTTTAAAACATGATAGTAATGCTGTAGTCTTTCTCTCTCTCTGGATTAATTAAGATGGAAAGCAATGGATTGACATTAACTATTGATAAATTCTTGAGTTTAAAATCTTGATTTACAACACAGCTAAATTACAAGTGTAGTGTCGAATTAACACCCAGTGTTACATTAATACCATGCAGTATTCATAAAGGTCCAGATTTATTGAAACTTCCTTCAACATTGAAGATTTTACCATGTAGGCCTACGAGCAGAGGTGGGTACAGTAGCCAAAAAAATATTACTCAAGTAAGAGTAGCTGTACTTCCAAAAAATATTACTCAAGTAGAAGTAAAAAGTAGGCATAAAGAATATTACTCAAGTACTGAATAACTGTTTCATCATAATGTACGATAAATAAAAAAAAAAAAAAAAGAAATCCGGATTTTTACGGTCTCAGGGGAGTCAGGATTGGCTCTGGTTCTGAGACACCTGTCGGGATTCACAGATGCATGTCCTTTTTTAAAACTCTTGCACCATTCAACCGTTTTACTCATCACCATACTGTGCTTGAAGTCCTCTGTAAGTGTCAATCAGTTTTGTGGATCATGCATGCTGTTTCTGAGGACCGACGTGTCCATGTTAGAGTCAAATAAAAGTCATTTGTAAGTATGGATGCGTACTGTACCGTCACGCGACACGCAAATCTGATCTGACCCCCAAACAAATCTGTGTCATGCTTGTGAATGTAGGTGAATGTAGCTAAAGTTATTGAGAATACAGAACATCCGCTGTATTAAAAATCCCGGCATTACCATATCGACTGGTTGATCGACTATTACACACGAGCCTGATCATGCTTTCAGAAGGGAGAACTTTCATAAGCTCTGTATTGTTTATTTTCTCTTAGAGCAGGTTGCGTAAATCCGTGCACTGATCTGAGACATATTTCTGCAAATGGACGCCGTAATAGAGGAATGAGCGGATCCGTGGGAGGAATTCTGCGTGCAAAGGGCTTCATTAGGAAGGATTTTATTGCACTATAAGCATTAAGGTGGTGTGGATTTCAAATTTACAGACAACAAAAAAATATTCGAGGATGCATAAAAAGCAGCAAAGTTCACTATGATCATTTGAACACGTTTAGACGTTTATAGCCACGTCGTGGAACATTCTTTTAAGTCCTGATTGTTTCTCACATGGTATGAGGGTTACTAGAGGTCACAAAGACAAAAACACTATGAAAACTAAAACTAATTAATCATAAATTAAAAAAACAAACAAACAAAACAAATATTTAAGCTAAAAAAAAACAAACAAAAAAACAACATAGGAACAGTTCAATAAATAATTCTCGAAAAGCTTTAACCATTTCAATCATTCTAAAAATCTTTTATGTAACAATATGCGTCGTTACCATAGAAACCATAACGAATAACTATAACAAGCTCGTTAACAAAATATGCAGTCATCTTACCAGATGTTATTTCTTTACTTACTAAATCAGAGACTCATTTTTTCCGACCCGTTCCATCAAGCCTATTCACTGCAGAAAGTTTATGAAGTCATTAATATACATTTATAATCATTGCTTTATAGTAAATACACCCCTGACAGCATCGTGAGCAGGAATCAGTCATGACTAATCATCATGTCGCGTGTAAAACTGTGATAAATTCGTGCAATCATCTTTCCCGGCTTGTATCTGCTTTGAGAAATTCATGTGCTTTATTTTCAAATCATTCAGCAACTGTATGAATTGTGTGAAATGTTTCGCAAAAGTATTCACCCCCCCCCCCAAACCTTTCTAGATTCCAAAGTGGACAAAACACGCTTTAATTTTTAAAAGTAACAAAAAATATTCTATATGGTTTACAAAATTCCTCATCAAAAATTAATAAATGAATTAATGAAGATGATTGCATAAGTATTCTCTCTCTTTTCTCCCACTGCTTTGTAATCCCATAATAAAGCCCAGACTTTAATCCAGTTGAGAATCTGTGATTTGAAAATTGTTTTTCAACAGATGGTGTACGTACAGAGCTTGAATGATTTTCCCAGGAGAAATGGGCAAAAATATCGGCATCCAGATGTGTAAAGCTGATGGGAATGAAGCATCTAACATGTCATAGCAGGACTTAGCATGAAATTGCAAGCAATTGAGGCTCTACCAAGTGGACACAACTGACAGGGATGAATTAGTTTATAAAAACTATTATAAATATAAGAATCATTTGGATTTCATTTGGATTTCAGAGAAAGTGTTAGTGATTCATTAGGACATCAAGGATCTGATAATTATATATTAAAATTGATAATTATAATTATGCACATTTGTCAAACTTACTTCCAGTAAATATATATATTTTTATGATTCTGTCAAGTTGTTCAGCTACCATATAAATAAAATTAAACTGAATTCAATAAAAAATATTAAGCCTCTTCAAATTATAGGTATGGTCGACCTCAGGGTCAAATAACAGTTTGATGAGGTCATCAATATTTATGTAGGGAAAAGTTATGTGTATTCAAATTTGATTGATTATTAGTCTTGAGTTAAGTTAGTTAATCATTTAGGGTCCTCCTGGAGCAGACACTCAAGGAGCAACAGGAAAAAGTTGATGACCTGATCAGAAACCCAAAGCCTGAACCATCTACCACCGCCCTAGTGGAAGTGTTCAAGATTTTTTTTAAAGGATTCATACTAGTATAAAAAAATCATACCAAAAACAAAAATCAGGGTTAAAAAATAAGGACTAAAAAAGGAAAAGATTTTTTTAAAAGTTGTTTGTTTTTGCTCACATGTAAAAGACAACTAGAGAGTTATTGTCTTCTTGTGTTTTTATGCTGACATTATGTCATTGAGATACAGTCCGTATGCGGTATACTTTCCCTCATGTCTTTTTCTTAATTTATTTACCATTCCTTTATTTTCTATTAAATATTTGAGATTAGCAAGAATAAGTTCTATACCTTCAAACCATGCTGTGTAAGAGTGTTTTTGTTTCACTGTGCGACCATTGTGCCCTTAGTTCCCGGGATCAGCTGATCGCACTGCGGCACCGACATACTGGATTAACTACGTCTTTCACTTTAAACATCCCAGATTTAAGTAATTTCCACCCGGGATTAATAAATTATTATAAATTTAAAAAACTAAAAAGATAACTACTAGGATATATAAAAATGGAGCATCTAGTATGTCCAATATATAAAAAACTTTAACAATATGGCTTATTATTTGAAATAGCAATGATGTAATTTATCTTCAGACTTTTTACAGTTGTGTGTGTGTGTGTGTGTGTGTCTGCGCAACATGAAAGATGAGATGCCTCAGGATAATGAATTCACAATATATTGTATGTATATGATATCTATGTATGTAGGCAGAGTGGTGTAGTGGTTAGCACAGTGGCGTCACATATCCAGGGGTGAAGGTTCGAGTCCTGCCTCGGGGTCTGTGTGTGTGTGGAGTTTGTGTGTTCTTCCCAAGCTTGGAGGGTCTAAAGGTCTAAAGACATGCAGATCAGTACTTTCATGCTCCTCAGTATACACATTTAATCCGTTCTTAAGGTGAAATTTTGTATTGTGAAACGCATTTTCCCATAGTAAATTATGTAAATGCAGATAATCCGTTCCAGTTACCCAAAAATATTACCAAGACTATCAATTTCCAACATTATATTCATATTTTTGTTTATAAATCAATCAAAGCATTTAGAAAAGACTTGCACATTTAGTAAAATATGAAATAAATAGACCTTAAACCTCAGTTAACCTTAATGTAGGATGCCTTTTGGCCCTGGCTGCTTTAAAAAAACAAACTGAAAGTGGCTCCCATATGGGTGTATATATGCTGTTTGTTAATTGGTGATTTCTGAGGCTGGTAACTCTAAATGAACTTCTCCTCTGCAGCAGAGCTAAGTTTTGGTCTTGCTTTTCTGGGAAGGTCTTCATTCTGAGACAGTTTCATCATGGAGCTTGATTGGGTTTTGCACTTGCACTCGACACAATACTGTTCTTGCAAGAACTGTTCTAGAACAGCTGACATTCATGTCTTAAAATAACACCTGACTTAATGTTGTTACATACAGTAATTACCTGATTCCATACAGTATGTGTCATTTCATAGAGTAGTTTTGAAATCCCCAGTATTGTTGTAGAATGTAGAAAATAAATCACTAAACAAAAGCAAAGAAATTTGCAAGTGATCCAGAACTTTTGAGCGATAGTGTCGATAAAGAGTAAGAGTGAGTGAGTGTTGGTTATTTTGTCACTCATACAAAACTGTGCTTCATTAAGCACAGTAAATAACGCTTAATTAATTAAAAGTCTCTTAGAACTGAGACATGACTGTTTCTTATGTCTGATGTTACATCTGAGTTATGTCGAAGCTCTGAATACCAATGCGTGCCAGGATTGGTATTAATTTCTCATGCGTAACTCAAATATGGCCCTCCGTTTCAGTCGAATGGTAAAGATTGCAAATATGTGGATTTCACTTCTGGGTCAACAAATCGTTGGAATAGTAACGCATCCGTACAGATATGTACCCTGAACACGTCCTCTCTCTCTCTCTCTCTCTCTCTCTCTCTCTCTTGCTCTCTCTCTCTATGTGTGTGTCCCCTTTCTGCCCTTGTGTATTATCCTGGCCTGTTTGGTAATGCACGTAACCTGGGACTTTTAATGCTTCTCCACACTATGCTAAAGATCAGTTCCTTCTCCTGCTCTTGTTCTCCCTCTTGTTCACACACACTCACACTCACATTCACACTCTACATTGTATAGCCTTTCCAATACACCCTTATTTCAGCCAGCTGAGCAGGATCGAATTAAGTCAAAATTCTCATCGATTCCAGCGCTTTAATATCAACCAGCATCGATTTTCTTTCTCAGGACTGACATGCAGCAGGAAATGAGCTTTTCAAAGATGCATACTCTTTAGAATCTCCTGTGATTTCGAATCCCGCTTTCTCCCGATGATCTTCCTGTCATTCTGCGTGATAAATCATTGTTGTATTACGGATGTCTTACCGCACTAATACCGATAAATCTATAAAGGCTTCAGCTTGATGGATAAACATCAGCTGATTTTATTGTGTTTAAACCCAAAGCTGCAGCTTGGCTAATTTACTCTTCTGTACATATCAGTGTGGAAGGAATGGCCCGAAAAATTGACTGCTGCACAACAGTCCGGTCTAAAGGGACTGACACAAGACGCTGGAATGACTTAATTAAAGCTTGAAAGATTATAAACCAAAATGCATCAGGATTACCTTGGGGGTTAATTATAATTACTATTAGCATTATTATCATTTTAAGCTTAATTGCGTTCCAGTTACTTAAGTCGTGGGAGACACACTGAGGACAGTCTATGACCTTCACTTCTTTGGGGCAAAATGCAAGAAAAAAATTGTTGCAAAGCTGCAATGAGCAGGCCCAAGCCCCTGCATCAACACCACCTGGTGCACCAATAAGACAGTGGGCACATTAATTTAAAGGCGAAATACCAATACCATTATGACATAATTTTAGAATATGTTGGATTTAATTAAGAAATGGAAAAAAGCATCACGCTATGATGTCACTAGGAAGTTATTAGCCACTTTTTGCTATAAGTTTAAGGCATCGTTATGGCTGAACCATTTAAGATATCAAAAATTCCTTCACAATTTTGCATCCTCAATGTCTTGAGATTATTTTTGCTTGGTTTGTTGGCGATCGTGTAAATCCTCTAGGAGAAGTATATCAAATTCCATTGGGTGCATTTTGCAAATGACCCAAAATAACTGACCACAATTTGAGTAGAGCCCATGAAATGCATAGTGAAAGTTGTTCAGATCAATGAGATCTAAATGCGCAAGTGTGTATGAGCTATGCAGGAAAGTCTTGTGTAATCGCATGTTACCAGACCTCCAAAAAGCCCCGGATGCTGAAAAAAAATCCTTACAAAAACTAGAGGGTGCTTTACATACTATGATTTCATAGTGCTTGGGCCCTAAAGATGCGTACTGAGTAAGAGTCTGCGATTTGTCAGTGACTATAAGTGTTTGCAAAGAAGTATAACTGTATATTACTAGTCAAAAATGTAGCTGTGCTTGTACGGGCTCTTACTGTAGAATTGATAACGGACTAGAACAAGGGCACTAATATTATCTTTATTACCAATAAGATTCAAGAATCACACTGTGATGTAATATAGAATATTTGTGTAGCCTCATATACCCATAATTCTTATTAAGGATTTGTTGACCTTTTGGACCTGACGTCACAACATCCGTCAGGCCTTATGGACAGCCAAAGGGGTGTGACATCTTAAACAGCACTTTGTCTCCATATTAATTGCTTCTAAATTGTTCTAAAGCCAATTGACGTTTTGAGAAGATTTCAATCAGGGTACGGTGATGAGACTGCATTAAAACATTTTAACTGTGAAAACGTTTTAAAGAAGGCCGTACGTCAGTCAGCGACGATCCTGGCCACGATGGCTCGGAGCCCACTGCTGTTGTTCCCGTGAACATTCAGCCTGATCCTTGAAAATTGGTAGATGTCTCAACTTGTCTCAAACTTGTGGAAGAGATGCGTCTGTCTTTGATACCTGTATACACAACCATTCACCAACATCCCTTGCATATTACAGCAACTCAGCTGAGAGTTATTGCCACATCCCCTGTACAGTCCTCGCTTCAAGGCATTTCCACATGTTTGGATGTGAAGCAAACAGTTCTGTCATGGCTCCCGCGTACTGAGAAATCTTTCTACCTTGATGGTAGCCAAGCACTAGTGAAACGCTGGGATAGGTGCGTTAGTCCAGCTGTTGATTATTTAGAGAAATAAAGGACGTTCTGTTATTCTGTACAATCAAAAGTCCTAGTTTAATTTGAACACCCTTCATACTTATGGTCTTGGCCCTGCTAAATAAACATTTGATGATATTAGTCTGATGAGTTGGCGATGTCCATTAAGTTTCCTGTGATGTCTACAGTATGCATTCCATTTCTTCTCGGACCATTTTAGTATATTTGCTATTTTTATCTGATCCAGAGGCCCTTCAGTGGAGCAATATATCACCATGATGGTGTCTGGTCCATGTCTGGTTATGAGCTGAATGTGTGATATAATGTGTCATAATCATAAGCTAGGAATTTCCCAATTTTAAAACGCTTAGTGAACCTTAGCTTTTTGTATAGTTTGATAGCATCAGATGTTTCTCTGTCTCTTTGAGAAGCAGGAAAGCAGTTCTACCACTTTCAATGAGATAGCTCAGAAAAGCCGCTTTACCTCCCCTTTCATTCCACTTTGGAAGCGCCAAGACGCAAATGCTGATTTAGAAGAGCTTCCATTTCCAGCTTGATTCCTGGAATTCATTCAAATCAAAGGTTATAACATCCGACACACCAAATTTTGCCTGTGTTACTGCACGAAAGTATGAGCTTCGGACTTATCAGTGTGTGATGTGTCTGTAAATGGTTGGAAGATTGGCTGATGATCTGGCTGGTGGTCTCATTTCTCTTTTTTTAATACTCAAGACGAATAACAGGACAGATTAGAATGAAACAGTAAGACGAGGCTTCCAATTCAATCAGAGAGACTTGTCACCTCTGGTCACGAATGGGTCATTCATTAGGGATCTGGAACTACATCTGGATTTCTGTAAAGCTGATTTCGGCTTCAACGATTAAGCTTTCTGTATATTTTTGTCTACATGTTTTTGTTAAAAACAAAAAACTAACACTTTCTTAGACAGACTGAATTTGTATTTTTCCAGAAACTATTTTTTTGGGCAATTCTACATAGAAATGAAATTTGGACACCTCTGGAATACCAGAAAGTAGAAATTTAGAACCCGAAATGATCAAATATAAGGTTCCTTTGAAGGTTTTGATTGTTGTTTGAACATAGAACCTGTCAGGTGTTTAAAATGTAGTTAAACTTTTACTTAGCACTCTCATTTAAATGGGTTCCTCAAAGGTTTTTGCTTTATAGGATAATAGTTTCCCCCCAAAAAATTGTTGTAGGGATTTACAAAGATCAGAGGAGCAACCAAGCAAAACTAAAAAAAGTAACAAAATTTTGGTATGGCTGTTTTTTTTGTACTCACATGCCTATGGTGATAAAAGGCAATCAGTGTTAAAGTGAAAAGGGATTTTGTAGTAACTCATCAGCAATTATATGACTTCAAGCTGATTAGGTTCACATGATTATGTTAATTATGCTATTTAATTATCACTCCAAATACACAGAAAGCGCACTTAGTTTTTCTGCCCAAAAAAGAGTCACTCAGCATATGAATCTGAGATGACTGACAGTCGCATGAGAGTTTTAAACTCTCCAATATTAACACCACCCTCTTTCCACTATTGTATATTAGTTATCTCTAAACTATTCTTAATCCTGTTTGAAAGATGGATAGGAGAATTCTTGATAGTCAGGAATAAAATAAACATTTTACACCTTTCTTAATAATTTGCATAAACAGCATACAAATTTCACAACGATCTTTATAACAAAAATCTAGCTGTTTGATTTTACCATTTCCTTTTGACCCTCCCCCATTCTCTCAAACTACCTTCCATTCTAATCTCTTTTCTTTTCTTACAACTACCTCCATTTTCCTGGTATCTTATCCCATCTAGAGCACCATTTCTTTACAGCAGGACCAAGCATGACCTTTTAGCTCTTGCTCAGAGAAAGCATTTTGTCGTCTTGTCTGCTGCGCTTATGTTCTTGATGCATTCATTCATTCTTCCGCTGCAGGGAATCTCTGAAATCTTTGGTGATTAAAAAAAATGGAAACCATTTGTTGGAAAAGTTTACATAGCACCTTTATGGCTTCTGACAGAGAAAGAAACCAGAGATCCATTTTACTTGGGAAAATTTAACTTTTCTATCAGAATATCAATCAATCAGGTAGAATTTGTTTGGACATAAGGACCTTTGATTATCCTTTTGAGTGGATTCTCAAAACACTATTATATAACAGTTCCAACTGATTGGATGAGACGCATTTCACGAGCATACCAGCACATGAAGTATGCAGTAAAGTATAACAGTCATTCATTACACTGTCAGTCACCAGCATGGGTGAAAGTAGGTCTGTACAGTCTGCAGTACAGAAAAGCTTCTAACACAAGGCTGAATCCCACATCCCTCTCCAACCCCTGATCACGGGCACTACTTGGTGTGTGTAACGAAGGATTGTACACCCTTCATAGCACCCTTGACTTTCCATTTTCCATTATTTGGGTTTTCAACCCCAGATCCCAGAAGTTATTATATTCTAAAATATATAAATTACAGTCAGTCACCAGCTTTGATAATTGCGGTTAGTTAGTTTCACCAGTGGCAGAAGGATATGTGTTGGCGGAGCAAAATAACTCGTTGAATAAAGAAACAAATCAGAATCTGTTGATAATACTGGTGTTTGAGGAACTATATATACAATTATATTAGTATACATAATTATATAAAAGCAATATCACATCTAAGGTTGTGCTGTTATACTGAATATCAGCACGGCTGTGATATCTTCAAGACATGGCCTGTAGCCTGGTGCCTACTGCTCCATCACAACTGCGCTGATATTTAGTACCGGCATTAACTTGAGTGTGATTTTGCTTAATTAATGAAGCTCTCGTTCTAAGAGTCTGTGTAGTATAAAGTGATGAAAAAAGGGCGCTATCAGTTTAGGAGGTTTAACAAAATCTTAATTATCCAGTGGTCTCTGAGGAAGCATTAAAGTGTCAAGAAGATCAGTCTGTACAGTTTAAGCTTCTTACATGTTCTATGAACAGTAGGTATCAAGATTAGTACATTCTTTGGTCGTACCTATTTGGTTATACCCCTCAAACTTATGACGCTTGGTTGTCCAATTAATTCTCAAAACACTTAAAGAACTTCTTTATAAGGAGTGTTTATAAAAACAAATATTGATCAGAATGGGTTTCCAGTAGTTTGCCAATGGGAGTAAAAAATTCATAAAGTAATCAGTGGAATCCCCAGTGGAGAAACCAAGGAGAGCCAAGACGATCTAGTAAGATCCGTGCTAAAATCTAAACATCTGACAGGTCTAAAGTATTAAGAAGAAATGACGACCAATACTTTGGGGATTTTATTGCAAGCTTACTCACAATTTCAGGTTTAGAATGAATGGGTTCTTGAACAGGTTATTGGACAAGTAAGGGTTCCTAGGTTCCTCTTGGAACATTGTCTGACAGGAAAGATCCAAGTTTCTATTCAACATCTTGTAGGTCTTTGAAAATGGTTAAAATAATAGATGACACTAAACTTTGGAACACTTAAAGGTTCTTGAGATGATGTTCTTCTTGGGGAACTCTTAGTGTTGTGCCACCAGGAAAGGTCACAAGTAGAATCCCTTTTGAAGGCTTAGAACGGTTAAAGGACCCTTCTTGGAGTGATTGGAGAACACTTTGCTGTGGGGTTCTGCAGCAGAGGACATCCTT
Source organism: Clarias batrachus (assembly GCA_003987875.1). Lineage (NCBI taxonomy): Eukaryota > Metazoa > Chordata > Actinopteri > Siluriformes > Clariidae > Clarias > Clarias batrachus. The sequence goes on from QMIH01000283.1 coordinate 961,693, forward strand.
ATAACTATTAACTCTAACGGCATGTATTATTGGAACAAGGTACTAATAAATTATGGTAAGGCTGTTTATGAGTGAGAACAGGAGCTCATTTGTTTTTGGTGATGTTACCCAAGCTCAGATGTAACTTTAAATAGATAAAAATGCATTGCTCTTTAATTAATAGTGAATGTCAAACATTAGATATGGTATGAAATGAATAAAACACACATCTGGATGTGCTGATGTAGGAAGAAATTCATTTTATTTTCCTACTACAGCGTGACTCAGTGTCTATAATGAACTTTTTCTCTCTCATATCTTGCATGTTCAACTTATATCCTGACAGGATATAAGTTCCTAACACTTCCTTTTAATTTAGATTTACAGTCCTGTCCTGCATCCTGTAAATAATATACTGTACACTGTTTCAGCAGCGCTGTCATATCCAAGAGCATATATATATATGGGACCAAAACATTGAAATTTTGGGTCCATGGCCTGGAAATTCTCCAGATCTTAATCCCATTGAGAACTTGTGGTCAATCCTCAAGAGGCGGGTGGACAAACAAAAACCCACTAATTCTGACAAACTCCAAGAGGTGATTATGAAAGAATGAGTTGCTATCAGTCAGGATTTGGCCCAGAAGTTGATTGAAAGCAGCCCAGTCGAATTGCAGAGGTCCTGAAAAAGAAGAGCCAACACTGCAAATACTGACTCTTTGCATAAATGCCATGTATTTGTCGATAAAAGCCTTTGAAACGTATGAAGTGCTTGTAATTATATTTCAGTACATCACAGAAACAACTGAAACAAAGATCTAAAAGCAGTTTAGCAGCAAACTTTGTGAAAA
>QMIH01000283.1:962561-985914 GCA_003987875.1 Clarias batrachus
TGTGTGTGTGTGTGAAATAAAAGTCATCTTAATGCTATGCTATAACAATTATCACTCACAAACGATCGTGGCTTCCGGACAGTCTTCGAGCTTTCGGTCTGCGCGTCTCCGTATCGACGGGTTTACCGTGTCGGTCGATAGCGCTGCTCTCATCTCATTATGCGTTTGCTGTCTCGTGAATGAAACTGATAGCAAGCGACCTCGCAGGGAGGCCGTGCACTCTTTTCGCATTGGAGTTTTGGAGTAGATGAAGGATACAAACAAAAGCCTTCAGGGTTTATGGCGGCGCAACAAGGTTACGTTCGATCACCCGCTCAACTGATGTATCAATTACAGCGTTCAGAACGCCGGTTAGGTAATGCGCCTGTTTGTTGTTGTGCATTTGCTGGAGGAACATTTATAGTATTAATTGAGGTAATTGAATGATTCGTGGCTGTATTTGCTTCGTACACACGGGTTAATAGCATGACATGATTTTTTAATTTGGCAAGTTATGGCAAAATGCTGACGTGTTATAGGAAAGAAACTTCTTAAACATTTAATTCCTTTAAATTTAAACATCGTATTTGACATATCGATCTGTTTCTGTTTATTTTTTATTACCCACAATGCCATGTTTGACGTGGTGCAGTAGGCTTCAGCCTTCTAAAGCTTGCACGTTCCTGCTAACAGCTTAAACGAGTCTCTCTCTCTCTCTCTCTCTCTCTCTCTCTTTTTTAATGACCGTAGAGCAGCATTGCATTCTGGGATTTTTGTTTCCATAATTGCATCAAACTATCCACTGATTCTACACTATTCTACAACTTTTCTAAAGTTTTTTCAATTCCATTATAATTGAGTTAAATTGAATTAACATTTTGAATATGTTTCAGGATGATGTTTTATTCCTGTAACATTGCCAGATGTTTGTGTAAGGCCGTGCGCCGTGATCCTTCCTCATCTCTATCTCATTTTCTAGATAACTGCTTGCACATCATCAGTTTATCCCTCATTCATCTCACTCTCTGTATCTCCTTCGCTCAGTTTCAGGAAATGTGGTTCCTCTTTCTTGTTCCTGTTAACACAGTACGCTTAGCTCGTCAGCTCCATAAAAGCGCTATTTGTTTTGAAGGGCATTTAGTGAAACGAGCCATAAAAATGCCGGATGAAGTTGTCTCTTGACAAACGCGTTTACACGCGAGGACGCTGGAAAATTGCAGCTGTCAGAGCGCCACTGTAATTCATTCTTTCTACTTGGAGGTGTTTTTTGTTGTTGTTGTTGTTGTTGTTTTAAACTTTCATTTAAGTGAAAATAATTTACTTCTGGTATTTAAGTCAGGACCTTGTTAAATCTGCTCCATTATATGATGAGAGACGCCTAAGGCCTTGTGAAAACAGAGAGTCGTCTGAGAGTCATCCTCAAATGATTCCTCATCGTGACGTTCCTTTGCGGTTTATTATAGGAGCAAAAAAACCCAGATGCCCCTAAAGATCCTGCTCTAGGAAATGCAATCATGTGATTTGTGACTTTTTAATCGTTCTTACTGCAAAGGCGCATCTTCAGAAATAGATTCACATGATACCGTGTCTCTACAAGATTCTTTTTGTTTGTTTGGTTTCACATGATTCTTTCCATATTTTTTTTACAGGATTTTTAAAAGAAATATTCACAAGATATTATACAGTATGTAAATAATGTATTATTTACATAAAATATAAAATATATTTTATACATTATTAATTAATTGTAATTATGCTTTGTTAAAATATTATATGCGAACAATTTATGTATATAAAATATTACATTTAAATTTGTATTATCATAATATTATACATGCATAATCTATCATTTATATAGAATTTCCAATATTTATACTTTCAATATTTTTGTACATTATACATTAATTGCAAATATTATGCATAGAAAATTCTATATTAATAATGTATTATTTATGTAAAATGTAAAATGATCATTTTCTACTTAATTCATTTATTATGATATTATATTATATGATTTATTTTTTGGCATATAAAATCTAAAATTTTATTTGATGAGTGATTTGTTATAAAAATATTTTTTTATATTTTGCATGAATCATTTGGTATTCATATAATATATTAAATTAATTATTGATTAATTATAAATAGAATTTATTATAATATTAATATGTAAATATGTTATTAATAATATAAAATCATAACATTATATGTTTGTTCCTAATTAATAATACATATGCTGATTATATTATTATACCTAAATAATTTTATCATTTATATAAAATATAAAATTATGTTATACATAGTTCATTTAAAAGCTTTATATTTAGCTTTACAATTTATTTACATATATTCATGTCACATTTTAAATTTATTATCGTTCATAAATGTATTTTAGGATGGTACTATTTCACATGTAGAGTGTGCAGGGAGATGTATCACCTTTACGGCGTGTACGCTTCTTGTGTTGATACAGATTTTTTATTATTTACATAAAATCGTGCACATGTAATAATGCACGTTATTATAATAATATGCATTATAAAATAATGCATATTATTATAATAATGTTTTCTATCTTTAAAATCTTCTAAATCAACAAATAGTAAAAGAGTAAATTAATAAATTAAACAGAATAAAATAAAATAAAACAACAACCACAATAATAATAATAATGATAATAATAACAACAATAATAACAATAATAATAATAAAATCCCATACTGCTGTTTAATCACATATCCACTTCACTCATTATAGCTAGACAGGAATTTTAGTGAGTTCTTGTATCCCATTTACTATTTAAAGTCTCGGCACTGTTCCAGAAGAAATTAATGAAGTGCAGGGGACAGAGCCTGAAGGCGTCCCCGCTCGTGAGGACCGAAAAGATGTTCTGAAGAGCAGATGGTTTTCAGCGAGACGTTTCAGAAACAGAAGCCAGGAACGGAAATGGCTAATGGTCGGTTCGGTCGGTCTGACCGCCTCGTCTTTCTGAAACGTGAATCCTGCCAAGTGCTTTGCAATCCAATCGCTTCACATCCAGCTTTAATGGACACTGATTAGCTTTGAGTTTTGTGACATCATCAATACACCATGTATGTTGTGATGTTAAAATCAATAGCAATTCATTTTCTCTCATAACGTCGCGTCATCCGAGCTCTGAATGTCCGCGCAGTCGATACAGATTTGATACAGAATTCAAAAACCTCCAGTCGGTGTAAAGACGCTACATGGGCCGCTGTTCATCCGTTCAGATAGTAATGTCATAGAAATCGATTTTGACTGAACTGTTCGTGAACCTTGGACACAATAGGAAATAAACTGTAAATCAGTGTTATGGACTTTCACCACAGGGGTAACAGGTTTATTCTTGATTGCTTGAAAATACAGACCAAATGTTTTTAAAAATTATAATTTTATGTTATAAATATTGGTCTAATGCTACACATTAATGGACTCATACAGGGTTGAACAAGCTTTAGACGGACTTTCCAACGTTCCTGAATTTCTGTAATCGTAGAAAATTAAGGGGTCATGTATTGACCACTACGCCACTGTGTCACCAAGTGCACTTTAAGTGACACACTAATCTTTTCAAACTTTCTGTCTCTCTCTCTTGCGCACTTCTAGTCATATGACTTTCTATATCACTGCCGAGTTTCACTTGTTTGTCAGGTAATAAATAAATAAATGCAGAGCAGAAGCTTTTGCTCCGAAGTGAATTTATTCTGGGAGAGATTTCCCAAAACAGCTCGTCTCCCCGCTGAGCTACAGCAGCCGAGTAAACCGAGGGGAATCGGCCTACAGCACGGCATTTAGACGAGAGCTTTCCACCCTGCTGATGCCTATATAATTGTTTGGAGACTACAAGGTGTCCCAGAAGTCTCCACTCGCAGGGGAAATTAACGCTTTCTTGCAGGAAAATCTCCTCTAAAGATTTTTTATGCTCCATTTTTTTTTTGGTCTGTGGGTTTAAACCTACTTGAACGGTATCTGTAGGAACATGGGATGGAGGAGATTGTATTTGCGGTGATTTATGACTGCAGTGCACCTTTCAGTCACATGGTAGAAGGCTGGTTACATCACAGTGGCGTCGCAAAGTCTCCTTCAACTGGACGTATTATTTCTGACAGTGAAGAGATCTTCTGTGACTGAACCTATTCTTTGTGTATTGTGGTCTGGGTTCGATCCCCGGCCAGGCTCGATTCCCGTCTCTGTGTGCATGGAGTTTGCATGTTCTCCCCATGCTTGGTGGGTTTCCTCCGTGTTCTCTGGTTTCCTCCCACAGTCCAAAGACATGCAGGTTAAGCTAATTGATGTTCCCAAAATTGCCCGTAGTGTGTGATTGAGTGAGTGTATGTGTGTGTGTGTGTGTCGGTGCCCTGTGGTGGATTGGCACCCTGTCCAGGGTGTATCCTGCCATGTGCCCTAAGTCTCCTGGGATAGGCTCCAGGCCCCCCGTGACCCTGAATACAGGATTAAGTGGTATAGATGATGAGTGAGTGAGAAATGGGTAAAAGTTTCTTTTTAGCAAATAAAAAAATTGCTTTGGTTAACATTTTGAGGTGAAAAATAACAAACAAACGTGTGTTTAGATTGAACATCTTGTTGTAACGCACTAACCCAAGTTCCTTCCTCCAGGTGTGTGAGTATAAAAATGTGTGTGTGTGTGTGTTTAGCGTGTATCCGATCCTGGGCAAATTAGTTGCAATCCTGAATATGAATATGCTTAAATCATTTTGTACCTTTATTTTGGTTCATCACACGGGTAATAATGAGAATAATAACACTGACTGAGATATGTGTGTGTGTGTGTGTGTGTGTGTGTGTGTTTGTGATAACACGCTAATGTTATTGCGTATGGCCATCCGCATGAGCTCGTCTACAGCCGCTACTGTCTGTTGACTCTGGGACGTGCTGTAAATGTTTCACTAAACCTTCATCACTTATGACCTTTTTGAGGACGTGGCGCTCCGGGCATGTGGTGCGGAACAAATGGAATACTGAGAAGTGCCACTGAGGCATAAACATGCAGTGCAGCAATGTACCACTATTCGCGGAAAGAGCCAGGTGGCAATCTGCTGCCGAACTGTTCGCTAATGATAGTTTGACATGCAGAGCGAGAGAGCGAGAGAGAGTGAGAGAGCGAGAGAGCGAGAGAGAGAGCATGGCGGTGCTGGTGGTGGTGTTGTGTGTGTGTGTGGGGGGGGAGTGTAATCACAGAACAGCCTGTCAAATCATTTGGAAAGACTCAAACCTGAGTTCATAGCTGTGTTACACTGCTTATAAACACGGCTTCTACTGCTATAATTAGCACTTACTAACAGGTCTTTAGCTTTAGGTGGAGTGTGTTTGCTGAGTTTCAGTGTGTGTGTGTGTGTGTGTTTAGTGTGTGTTTAGTGTGTGTGTGCACGCCTGGACAAGAGTGGCAGGATTATGCAGAAACATGTGCGTCTAAAATGTGCCTAATTTCACACGTGACCCTAACAAGCACACATGCGATCAAGTTTTTATATAAAAAGAAATTGTATTACAATACATAAAAAAATTAATTAAAGAATTATCCACATATTAAAGTGGTGTAATGATGCCCTTACAAATCTGCATGTGTGTGTGTGTGTGTGTGTGTGTGTGAGATCCTAGTAAGGATGTAAGGAGGTGTGGCTTCTATAAAAGGAGAGCAGCTTATATTGCCATCAGCACCAGTGAAGTAGGCGTGGCCAGTGTGTGTTAGTATTAGCTGAGTCGGCCTGATCCCTGTAAAAGAGGTGTGGCTACTTTTGCTGTTAGTCACTGTGAATTGGGCGTCGCTTATGTGTGTAAGTTTCACTTAAGTAGGTGTGGGCTCTGTAAAGGAGGTGTGGCTACATTTGATGAAAGTTTGACTGAAGTAGGTGTGGCCTCTGTATGTTCTTATCAGAGGTCAGTTAAGAGGTGTGGCCTCCGTAACAGGGGTGTGGCTTCTTTTTTCTGTCAGTCCCCACTCCTGTCAGGTGTGGCTTATGTTGCTGTCAGCACTAGTTAAGTAGGTGTGGCCTCCCTCTGTGTCTTTTTATCAAATACAAGGTGTGGCTTCCATTGCTGTCAGTTCCATGGCCTCTGCGTATGTTGATATTAGTGAAGTAGGTGTGATTTCTGTGTCTTAGTATCAGCTAAGTAGGTTTGGCCTTTGTAAAAGAGGTGTGGCTTCTTTTGCTGTTAGTTTAAGTAAGTAGGTGTGGCCTCTTTGTGTTAGTGTCAATTACAAGGTGTGGCATCTGTAACAGAGTGGCTTCATTTGCTATCAGATCCAGTAAAGTAGGTGTGGTCTCTGTGTGTTGATATCAGCTAAGTAGGTGTGATCTCTGTAGAAGAGGTGTGGCTTCATTTGTTGTCAGTGCCAGTGAAGCAGGTGTGGCCTGTCTGTGTTAGGATCACTTACTGTACTGTACGTAGGTGTGGCCTCTGTAAAAAAAAGGTGTGGGTACTTTTGCTCTTAGTCCCAGTGAAGTAGGTTTGGCCGCTTGTGCCACACCTGTTTAATAATTTGATTCATAACAATTCACTTTGCATCAAACCAAATCATCTATAAATATTATCATATTAAATCATAGTCTCACATGGAGAACCAGGACAAAGCTCCACTGTGCATTAAAACCTATTTGAAATTTGTAATCATATTATTGTTTTTATTGTTTTCTCAGATGCTGGAGCCTAAACTGGATGAACAGTGTGATCTGGGTGCTCAGTGGCGCCCCTCGGATGACGAGCACTCGCTCGGGAGCCCGTCTGACGCCCCGGGCACTACGGGCACTTCGGGAAGTACTCCTCTGGACGAAACCAGGCACCTTGTACCTCCAACTCCTCCACCATCAACCGAGGGCAGTCTGAGTGACATCTGGAGGGTGGACAGAGGAGAGGAGGAAGAGGAGGAGAAGAAGACCTCTACAGAAGAAGAAGAAGAAGAATGCTCACACGGTGCTGAACTCGATGAAGCCGAGGAGAAGAACGTGAAAGACGAGGATTACGACACCAACCCTCCGGCCTCCTCTTCTTCCTCGTCCTTTATCATCCCTGAGCTACGCCTGGACCGCTCTTTCAGCGCCGATGCCTTGTCCTCGACTGGCACTGATGATGAAGACGAGGACGATGATGAAGATGAGGATGAGGACGAAGATGAGGAAGACAGCGATGATAACTATTTGGAGCCCACGAAGAGGAGGAGCATGGTGGAGGCGGGCTCGTGTGAGAAGCACGGCGGCGGAGGTCTGAGCGTACAGAACTCGCTGCGCAGACGGACGCACAGCGAGGGAAGTCTCCTGCAGGACCCGCGGACCACCTGCTTCACCTCGGATAATGCCATCAACCGCCTGGAGGTCTCCACCGCTAGCAAGGGGGGCTGGACGCTGCCCTCGCCCAAAACCCTGAAGAAGGAGTTGACCAAGAACGGAGGCTCCATGCACCAACTCTGCTTGCTGTTCTCCGGAAGGAAGGTGAGCCGCTCTGAACAGTGACTTTTAACACTGACATAAACATTTCATGAACAGCAAAGTAGCCTTGACCTCTCATGACCAGTGATGTTATGTCACGATCGCATCATACATACAAAGTTGTGTGAGCGCAGATTACACACTCGAGTGCGTCCCCAGCACCATCACCTTATTACTTATTACATTTTGAGGCTGGAACACAACACTGCATAAGTCTTCAAATGTCCCGCTCACTTTGTGTTACCCGGAGTTCTGCCGCCACCAAGTGGTCACTTCTCAGTTCTGAAAAAAAGAAAAGATAACAGGAGCCCAAATTCTAATTCAAATTTTGTCACATATACAGTATGATATGAAGTGAAATGCTTATACGACTGCTAAATGCTAATGTTAAAAATTCAAAATAAAAGTTTCAGTATGAAATAAGAGAATTTTACAAATTAGAAATATAGAAACATGTGTAAAAAAATCTTTAGCTGTAAAAAGACTACATTACGTACAAATAATAACATAATAAAAAAATTAATAGTAGAGTAAAAATAGGAATATAGAAATAGAATAAAATAGAATAAAATGTAGAAGAGTTGAAGTGTAATGTAGAAACCATGTCCATTTATGGACAAGACAAGACAATGTGCAGAATAATGTGCAAGGTTGCAGCTCAGAGTTCACAGTTTTGTGGTATGCAAAATGTGCAAATGTGCCATATAAAGAAATATCCAGGAATAAGTATAACAAGAGTTTGTTGTTGTAGGTGTAAAATTTAATGTGTACATTATTGTATCCGATCTGACTAGATACCAGACAGAATCCAATTCAGACATCCAAAGATGAAAAAAAAAAAAAGATATACCAATGGAGTGAAAAGGATTTTCATCAAACGTTCAAAAGATGGAGAATATTCTAGTAAGAATTATATTACTTTGTCCTGGAAAGTACAAGAATATTTAAAAACTATAGCCTTCTTTATAGCGACATGGAGGCTCAGTGGTTAGCCCGGTCACCTTGCACCCCCAAGGTCCAGGTTCCATTCCCATCTCGGGGTCTGTGTGCATGAATTATTATAATTGTGCAAAAATTCTGTTTCTATTACAGTCCGAACACATGCAGATTAGACTAATTAGCGCTCCCAAATTTCCCGTAGTGTGTGAATGTGTGTGTGACCGGAGTCTTACCACAGGCATAAAATAGGAATAAATAAAAATGGCCTTCATGGTCCTTAGTTGGACTACAGAGGTTCCTAGTTGGATGGATGCATGGATGGGTGGCCTTCTTTGGCTAGCCTCAGTCTTTAAAGCTCAAGTTCTTAGTTTAGTCCCTGTCTTTAAAGGCTCTTAGTTCTTGGTTAATCCACATTATTAAGGCTGTAGTTCTTTGTTAGTCCCCCGTCTTAAAGGTATCAGCTTTTGATTAGTTCTTGTCTTTGAGACTCTAGTTCTTTATTAGTCTCCAGTTTATGACTCTACGTCTATATCTTGTATAGTTGTTTGGTTCTTAGTTAGTCCATATTCTAAAGACTCTTGGTTAAACCCGACTTTAAGACTGTACAGTAGTTCTTGGTTAGTCCCTGTTGTTAAGGCTCTGTCTTTTGATCAGCTCCCGTCCTCAAGGCACCATCCCAGTACATAAAGTACATAAAATACGTTTTTCAAAAAGACACAAGACAAAAGTTTTTTTAATTACTTATTTTACATGGAGTTATTATTTTACATGTTAAATAATGAATGCTCAGAAGAACTGTATTCTATTTGCATAAAATGGCTGCATTTCATATTTTGGAATTAAATATTAAAATGTAAGCAATAATTTAAATGATAAAGAAGTATACCTGATAAGGGACTTAGCAAAACATTAAAAAATAGCTGTATATATGTGTAATATTAAGTCAATGCAATGTTCACAATTCACCTTATTTATCTTATTATACATATTTTATTTTGAAGTCTCAATAATAATAATAATAACAATAATAATAATAATAATATCTTGAAGGGTTGTTAACTAGATTTTGTAGCATGTTTAGTGAAACACTAAATGACAACATTATTATTATTAATATTATTATTATATAAAAAAACATATACGATATAATATATTTTGCAGAACAACAACTGTGTGTCACCCCCTACAATAGGGTATGCGGTGAGACTGTCGATCCTGATCTCTGTAGAAAAAGCTCAAGGTTCAAAAAAGCTTTACAAAGCTGTGTTTTTTAGTTTCATCCACTAAAGGGCGCTGTTTAGCTTTGTGTCATTCTGAACTTGACTTCCAGATAAATGTAGGTCATGTGTACAGTATGCAAACTAAGTGAAGAGGTTTCTCATGCCCATTGGCTCTTCAGTGAAATAACACTATGCACTATTATTATGATTATTATTTTATTTTATTCATTACTATTATTATTATTATTATTATTATTAGGGGGATTTGCAGAAATTCCACAGAAGCATGGTATAAAGTGAAAATCCTCCATAGAGTAAAAAGCAGAAATAAAATCCTCCCTCAACACATTGTCCTTATACAGTACAATATGGGTAGTGGACTTGTGCATATACAGTATATATAATGTGTGTGTGTGTGCAAGTGTGTGTGTATGAGAGAGAGAAGAGGGAGCGGGAAAGATGGAGGAGATTGATGCAGCGAGTCCAGGAGATTTCGGAGCCTTAAATGGCAGTGTTAGCATAGGAGAAGGAATGCACCATGATGTAGTGTGTGTGTGTGTGTGTGTGTGTGTGTGTGTGTGTGTGTGTGTGTGTGTGTGTGTGTGTGTGTGTGTGTGTGTGTGTGTGTGTGTGTGTTTTGGCTGAATCTCAGTGTAATTTTACTACCTATTGGCGTCATCAGACTCCCTTTCCCCCAGCTGTGAGCTGTTTGGAAGAACCCTGTCTCTGCGGCCGTATATCGCAGAGCATCTTTCTATAAAACAATGCCGAAGCTGTACTGTAAATCACGCTGACATTTCAAATGACATTTAAACAAACAAACAAAAAAATCAACAAAAAATAAAAAAATAAAAAAAGATCTGCAGAGAGCTCGGAGGGCTGAGAAGGACCCTGCGGCACTGCGGCTTGGCATCCGTGATGATCCAAATGTGAGAAGGAAAACAGAGTTTACTGTGATGCAGAGTAGATTTACAGTGTGATAACAAAACAATCTAATTATCGTGGAGAACAATATCTTATATCTGCTTACACACTTTCAAAGAGAAAGAGAGAGAGCATTACAGTACTGTGGTAGCAAAGTAAGAAATATATCACGTCGTCCTGGAAATTACCAGAATATTTTAAAATCTGTAGCCTTCTGTGGTTAGTCCAGGTTTTTTCTATGGATTTAGTTCTTAGTTGGTCTCTGTCTTTAAGCATCTACTTTTTTATTTAGTCTCTGTCTTGGTTTTTGGTTAATCTACAATATTAATGCTGTAGTTCCTGTCTTGAAGGCTCAAACTTTGATTAGTTCCAGTCTTTAAAGCGTCAGTTTTTGGTTAATCCCCAACTGTAACACTGTAGTTCTTGGTTAGTTCCCATTCTTAAGGCTCTAAGATCTTGGTTAATGCCCAACTGTAAGGTTGTAGTTCTTGGTTAGTCCCTTTTTTAAAGACTCTAGCTTTTGCTTAGTTCTGGTGTTTAAGCCTTTATTTCTTGGTTAGTCCCTATTTTAAGGCTCTAGTTCTTGGTTTGTCCCAATCTTTAAGGCTCTAGTCATTTTTAGTCCCTGACTTCAAGGATCTAGGTTCCTGGCTTATCCCCAATTTTAAGGTTGTAGTTCTTGGTTAGTCCCTGTTGTTATAGCACTATTTCTTAGTTATTTCCAGTACATAAGGCTCTAGTTCTTGGTTAGTAAATTTTTTAGGCTTTATTTGTTAGTCCCTGTCTTTAAAGTTGCAGTTCTTGGTTAATCCCCAACTGTAAGGCTCTAGTTTTTGATGAGTTCCAGTCTTTAAACCTCGAGTTCATTGTTAGTTCCTGTCTTTAAAGCTGCAGTTTTTGGTTAATCCCCAACTGTAACACTGTAGTTCTTGGTTAATCCCCATTATTAAGCCTCTATTTCTTTCTTAGTCCACATTTTAAGGCTATAGTCCTTGGTCTTGCTTAGTCCCAGTCTTTAAAGCTGTAGGTCCTGTTTAGTGTCCATTTCCAGGTTGGGTAAATACAGTACAAGTCATTAAGGCTCTAGTTCTTAGTTAGTGCCCAGTCTTTAAGGCTCTAGCTTTTGGTTGGTTCTAGTCTTTAAGGCTCTAATTCTTGATTAGTCCTAATATTTTTTATCTATTTTTATCAAACAATCCTTGGTCAATCCTACATTCAAAACCTTAAAGTTTAAGTGATGGTTCTTGGATCGACCCAGTTTTTAAGACTCTAGATTGATTTAAGACTCTAGATTTTATTAGTTTCAATCTATAGTTTCAAACTATAGTTCTTGGTTAGTCCAGATCTGAGTACTATATATTTTTGGGGCTCTCATGTTTGTTTAAATTGAGATTTACGGCTCTTGTATGTTAGAGACATTGGACTCTTATTTTTGGTTTGGTTCCCACTTTTGGTCAGTGTTATACAGTTAGTTCTTGTTTTGGTTGTTTTTTTCTATTATAGTTCTGGCGCTTGAATAATCTCAATCTCATTTCTCAGTGGCAGTCTTTAATGGTTTTAATAACTACATTCTAGACTTCATTTCTAGGTCAGTCCTTACAGCTTAAATTCTTGGACAATCCTAATATTTCAGGCTCTAGTTTCTGCTTAGTCTCAGTTTTTATGGCCCAGTTTCCTGGACATTTTTAATGTGCCTTCTTAGATCTAACGCCTACGTGTCACAGCATGATAAACTCACACAAATTTTCGTGCTAGCATCTTTTGATGCTCTTTGTCTGCAGGGCTGTAACTCTCCGGTGTGTTTGCTGTCTGTTTAGTTAAAGCGAACGCGAGTGTGCATGACAGACATGCACATGCAGCGTGGATAGTTTTCATTGACCGCGCATACACAAATTAAAGAAGAGCATGGAAAGAAGTCACAAATCAGCTTGGCCTGAGTTGTGCGCCGACCACCGTTACTGTTTCCATTACACAGTTCGTGCGGGGTGAAATGATGAATCTTATTTATTTGGGATGTCACAGCATTCCACAAATCCAGCACTTGCTTTTTTAATGCATACGGAAAGTGAATTTATGTACCTATAGGTGCTTTTTGTAGACTCGATAGGCAGAAGTAGTTTTCCGTATGACATAAATTTTGGATGGACAGCCAAAGAACCTTTAAGCGCTTTAAACTTTTTAACAGATGTGATTTAGGTGATAAATTAATATATGCTTGGGGTAAACTGTTTATATTTCTTGTCATGGTAATATTCCAACATAGTTACATAACAATCCTGTCTTCCACATGCCATCTTTATGTAAAGTAAACGACAATAACAGACCAGTGAGAGTCATCAGAAAAGATTTTTTTTTTACGTAGCTGTGGTATAAAACCATAGTACTTATGATGTCATAAATGTATAATGCAATACAGTATATCTAAGAGGGTAAAATAGGGCAAATAGTTGAAAGGCAGATGCATTTATTCTTTCTTTGATTCCTTCCTCCAGATTCATGTTTGTTCAAATAGGAACTTCCTAGAGAGTTGGATTCCAGCCGGAGAAATGTATTTTCCATTCCAACTTCTCTCTCTCTCTCTCTCTCTCTCTCTTTCTTTCTCTCCGTCTCTCTCACTCCGTGTCACTTCCTGGCCCTCGTTTTCATCCCATCTTTCCGATCTGCTCTTCTTCGTATCTCATCCCCTTCGACACCCGATAGTGAGAAAAACGTCATCTGTGCAGAGAGGCAGTAAAGCAAGATGTAGCACAGGACCACCATGCTATATATCTCTCACAACACACTTTTTCCACTTCCACACACACACACACACACACACACACACACACACACACACACACACATACTAGAGCACATAGTGTCTGTAAGGACAGAGAGAGATAATGCACCGGAATCCGACCTCACTCCAGCCTTCATAACAGCCACATAGTTTTATTATGCAACATCGATATCGTTCCATCTTTCCACTCAGTGAGTTAGAATAATTGGATTAGTTGTAATATTCTGCAGACGCCAGGACTGAACTGTCTGTACTGATTCGGGTTGTTGCCCCTTGAATTAAACCTGACCGGACACAGGAACAGTGATTTTCCGAATAAGCACAGAGTTGTCTTGGGTCGCTATTATGGCTTTTTCATTTTAGTTAAATTTTGTTGGTTTTGTTTCCTAAACCACCGTGACCCTGAACAGGAAGTTACCGAGGATGCATGAAGGAAGGCCGTAAATGCGGGATACATATGTTGAGGTTAAGGAGTGACCTTCATGTCATATCCGATGCTCATTTAGCTACGCATGCGTGAAAGTAAAAGCTCCTCTTTGTCGTGCTGCAGGATTTAAGCCATGAGGCACATCTCAGGTCTCACTGGCAAACGTACTGTCTCTCAAATGTGTAGGTCTTATCTTCTTCAGTAATTATTTCTCTAAAAAAGGAACACTTTTTCCCTTTTTCTTTCTTTCTTTCTTTCTTTCTTTCTTTCTTTCTTTCTTTTAATGTTAGAGTATTTTCATCATCAATTATTTCTTTAAAAAATGCAGTTCTTTCTTTCTTTCTTTCTTACTTTCTTTTTCTTCTCTTTCTTTTTTCTTTTTTAAATGTCTTTTTTGTTCATTAATTATTTCTTTAAAAATCTCTTTCTTTCAAATGTCTAGTGTCTTTTCTCCATTAATTATTTCTCAAAATACTTTTCTTTCTTTCTTTCTTTCTTTCTTTCTTTCTTTCTTTCTTTCTTTCTTTCTTTCTTTTTAAATTTCTTTTATTCTTCATCAATTATTTCTTTAAAAATAACATTCTTTCTTCCTTTCTTTCTTGCCTTCAAATGTGTAGTGTCTTTTCTTCTGCATTAATTATTTCTTAAAAGAAAATTCTTTCTTTCTTTCTTTTTTAAATGAAAAGTGTATTTTCTTCTGCATTAATTATTTCTTTAAAATCACTTTCTTTCTTTCTTTCTTTCTTTCTTTCTTTCTTTCTTTCTTCCTTTCTTTCAAATGTCTAGTGTCTTTTCTTCATTAATTATTTCTATGATATTAATTATTTCTATGATAAAAAGAAAATATATGGAACAACAATAATAAATATTAGCGCCCTACTCTGCATATGTGCATGTGTTTCCTCACATCTTCCCTTGTCACTCCAGGCTCCTGCTTGTCCTCCCTCACCGCATCCATAAACCTCCTCCTGGGCCTTCTCCTCCTCCTGCCTGGCAGCTCCATCTCTAACATTTTCCTCACATATACCCCTCACTGTGGAGGGCCTGTGTGTGTGTGAGTGTGTGTGTGTGTGTGTGTGTGTGTGTGTGTGTGTGTGTGTGTGTGAGATAGACTGGTATCCTGTGTATGTAGGATGTATTCCAGGCCCCTTGGAATACATTCAGCATCATGTGACCCTGATCAGGATTAGGTGTTTACCTTATAATAAGCAGTAAGAGCTTGTAATAAAAATAATCCAGTTTTGAGACGTCTGCTCCTGATGTCTCATCTCTCTGAATGCTGTGCATGTGAGAGGAAGACCTCAGTGTATCAGTGCAAGGCTGAGATGTGGGAGTGCACTCAGGCTGCGGAGGAGCGCAAGCACGGAGAAGGAGGACAGAAATGTGTACTAGGACAGAACAGAACACCGCAGAACAACCAGTGTGAGGAGAGAATGTCATGCTGCTGCTCTATATCGCACACTGTCTTCTGTCTTTCTTTCTCTCTTCCTTTCTTCTTTAAAATACAATTACTTTCTTTTTTTCTACTTCCTTATTTGTAGTTTCTTTCCTTATTTCCTTTTTTGTTTATTAAAAACACCACATATTTAATGTAAGGGAGGGAGTGAGGAAGCATAGAAA
Organism: Clarias batrachus; assembly: GCA_003987875.1. NCBI lineage: Eukaryota > Metazoa > Chordata > Actinopteri > Siluriformes > Clariidae > Clarias > Clarias batrachus. The sequence continues at coordinate 977,916 of QMIH01000283.1, forward strand.
TTATATAAATATATACAAATATAAAAGAAAAAAGAAAGAAAGAATCAAATATAAAAGCAACAAGAAAGAAAGAATTAAATGTAAAAGAAACAAGAAATAAATAATCAAATATAAATGAAAGAAAGAATCAAACATAAAAGAAAGAAAGAATATAAAAGAAAACAGAAATCAAAGAAGGAAAGACTACATATTGAAAAAAGAAAGAAAGTAATTGTATTTTAAAGGAGAAAATATGAAGGAATGATGAAAGAAGGAAATTAAGGAAGAAAGAAAGGAGGAAAGAAATTAAATCATCAAAGAATGAAGAAAGAGTCATATAAGAAATGAAGAAAGGAATAAATGAAGAATGAAGAAGGAAGGAATAAAGAAAAACGAGGAAAAGAAAGAAAGAAATATAATTTTTAAAGAAGGCAGAAATGAAAAAAGGAGACTGCATATTGAAGAATTTCTAAAAGTTATTGTATTATGAATAAATGAATGAAGGAAGTACTACATATTTGAAAAAGGGAAATGAATAAGAAAAGTATGAATAAAGAATCGAATACAAAAAGATAAAATAAAGGGAGGGAAGAGAAAAGAAAGAAAGTGAAAAAATTGCATTAAAGAAGAAAAGACAAAGGAAGAATTAACACTCCATATTAGAAAGAAAGAGTGAAAGAAAATTGAGAACAGAGTTTGTTAGTGGCCTCTAGCGTCAATGTGTGGAACTGCAGTCTCTTAATATATTTTTTAATCTGAGCATTTTATGATAACTTAAGTGTCCTTTACATTTTTTGATAAAAGAAAGTGTATTGTTTAATGAAAGGACAAAAAGGAAATGCTATTTTAAAAGAAAGAATGTACCAAAAGAAAGAACTTTAATGTAAAGGCCTCCTTTCTTTCTTTCTTTCTTTCTTTCTTTCTTTCTTTCTTTCTTTCTTTCTTTCTTTCTTTCTTTCTTTCTTTCTTTCTTTCTTTCTTTCTTTCTTTCTTTCTTTCTTTCTTTCTTGTCTTCCGTCTCTTGCCCGCTCTGCAGTACTGAATGCGTCGGTCCGTGTCTCTGACCTCTGATAAGAGCCTCGATGCTATAAATAGCTTTTTCGTGCAGTTTCAGGGAACACTGAGAACCACCCGGGCCGCCGCCGAAGCCAAAGTCCACATGCGGAGCCGGGATCATCGCAATCCCCCTGCATTAGCATGTTAGCATTGGCTGGACCTAAAGCACAATTAATGAGGTGTAGCTGATAGCTTTGTGTACCTGATCATGTGTGTGTTTGATGTTAAAGTGTCATGTGAGTGTGTGCTCGAGCCCGGACACTGTAGAAGCGTGCAGGACGACGGCACTGTGCCTGTTATTTCAGGATCGGGAACGATGGGGAACAAAAGGTGATAAGGTCGAGTCGATTTATCTCAACCTGAACCAGGCGCTTCCCAGCGTAGTGAGTAAATATTTGCTGGGCGAGTAAACACTCTGGATGTTTTAGCTGCCAGAGAGGCACATGGGTAAAAAAGAACAACAACAACAACAAAAAAACGTCTGTACTTTTTTCCTTGGTTTTTGTTCCCCAGACCCAAATTAGCTTTGATGTTTATGTTGAAAGTTCTACAGTGTTTTTATTTTTACACTCTGATGATGTAACTGGCACCGGCTAGGTTTCGGCCCGAAGGGGCTTTTTTTACACAGCAGTTATGTTACGGTATATATGTATATATTTGTCTTGGAAGAAAAAAAGGTGCGAACATCTTGTTCAAGCATCATTAACTTCATCAAGTGTTCTTGGAAACGTGTGTGTGTGTGCGTGTGTTTTCACAGAGTTTCATGTGTATTCCAGTATGTCTGTCCTCTGCTCGTACAGCTTGTATATGTAATAGAGGGGTTTTTAATTTTATTTAGATTCCCAGAGCTGTGACACAGTGAACACCAGTCTGATGCCGGGCAGCGCTCCAATTTGCTCTTAGAAACAGACTCGATGCACGTGACATCGCTCCTCCGAGTCCGTGTGGAAACATTAGATCACACACTCGGTTTATGTACAGTATATTAGCTGCACGAGCCGTGCTGGTAATCTGGTGAGACGGTCTGGTCACATGGTCAGGGCTGATACACAGACTCGGTTCATGCTGGATTGCCCTCTTTCTTTCTTTCCTTCTTTCTTTCTTTGTCTTTCTTTCTTTTCTTCCATCCATCCATCCATCCATCCATCCATCCATCCATCCATCCATCCATCCATCCATCCATCCACACTCCCTGCCTGGCTCTGTATTCTTTCTGTTCTTCTTTCTTTCTTTCCATCCATCTTCCCTCTCTGACTCTGTAATCTTTCTTTCTTTCTTCCTTGGTCTTTCTTTCTTTCTTTCTTTCTTTCTTTCTTTCTTTCTTTCTTTCTTTCTTTCTTTCTTTCTTTCCTTCCTTCCTTCCTTCCTTCCTTCCTTCCTTCCTTCCTTCCATCCATCCATCCATCCCTGCCTCCCTCCCTGGCTCTGTAGGGTTTACCCTTCAGGCCCACGCCGGCTCCCTGTGCTGAGCCGTGTCAGGTCGAACACATCCCACTTCGTTTAGTTGAGCTCGGCTAATAATAACCCTCAGCAGTCTCGCGCGTTCTTAAACAGCTCCTCTCACACTTCATTACTCTGTGATGTGGCACACGTCTTCCAGGATTATAACCTGTTCTTTAAAGATCCGGCTTCTCTGCCTCAATCTCCTTCCTGCTTATTACTTCCTCGACAAAAGCTTACATAACGTCCGTTAGAGCAAGCAGCGCTTAATTAGCATTTCCATTTACAGCGGTACAAAAGAAAAGTCCCGGCTAGTTCCTTCGGGAAGAATGCCTCCGCTTCGGTCCGGGATTAAATGCTTGAAGTCTCAGCATTTGAACCACACACACTTTAACTTCACTCTTAACCATGTAATTAGCACTGTGCTATGCTAGCAGCAAAAACTGGCCCAAGATTCGCGTTAAACATCTTTCTCCTGATTCCAACACACTTCTCACACACACACACACATACACACACACTCCTAATCCAGAGTTAATGAGGAGCTGTTTATTTGCATGCTGTGTGAAAACGAGCGCTTTGGCGAGCAGGTTAACAGCGTGGGAACGTCTCAGTGCACCAGCGGCGTGAATTCATCAATGTTGGAAACGCTGAACTTTTCAGCGCGGTGTGCTTTTGGCTCCCACCAGCACTAAAAGTGTGAAGGTACAAATTCATGAATCATCTTTGTTTAGGAATGCAAACGATCCTGGATTAGCACTTCATCTGTCAGTGCCAGAGCTGGAGGAGACGTCTGGAACGAGCCAATCCCTGATGCTGCGCGCTCGGAAGGTCTCGGTTAATTTCCTACAACAGCAGCTGGTTTATATTAATTAATTTGTGCTAATAAGTTATTGTAAATATTACATAGAAAGATGTGTGATAAACTAATCTTATCTTATCTTGTGTTTATTCAACATTGATTCACTTTTGATTCTCTGTTGGTTCTCGCGTCACATGATGAGCTTGAGGTTGTGTATATGAACATGACTTCATCGTTTCACTCCAGCTTCATGACTGACACGTCACAGATTTACTAATAGTGGGTCATTGATTCATTTTCATTTACATCCGTTGCTGATGCTTTAATTCAAAGCTTAAATGATTCTTCATTAAATTTGTATTGATTCATCATTAATTATATATTTAAAACTCTACTCATGACCTTCAAATTTGATTCTTTTAATTGTTTTATGATTCCTCATAAAGTTATAATAGGTTCTTCATTGATTCTTCATTGATTTAATCTCAAATGACTCCTTTCTGATTGTTTTAGTTTTCTCAATTCATCAACGCACAATTGAATCTTTATTGAATCTTTATTGATTCACAATTCATTCTCCCAAATCAAATCACAATCAGAATCAGAATGTCTGTTGATTCCCTTGAATCATTATTTGTTCCATTTTAAACATCAACTGTTGATTATTTATTGAATCCCTACTGATTCCCTTCTGATTCACCAACCTTTTAAGTTTTTTTCACATTTAATTCAGCAACTCATAATTGATTCTTTATCTCTACTGATTCACTATTAAATTATAAATGATTCCCTTCTGATTCACCATCATTTATCATTGTTTCATAGTTCATTCATCAGCTCACAATTGAACCTTTATTGAATCTGTATCGATTCATAACTGCCTTTTACTCCCTTCTGATTCACATTTTATTTACCTTTTTTTTCACAATTGATTCATCACTGATTCACGATTGATTCTTTATAGCATCTTCCCTCTGATCCTTTTGATTCACCTTCCATTTACAATTTGTCCACAAATTATGCTTTTTTTTAAATCTACATTAATTCATCATTAATTGTTTATCGAATGGCTAAGGATTCTCTTCTGACTCAACAGAATCCTTATTTAATCTGTATCAATTCACAATAGATTCTTTATCGACTCTCTGTTGATTCTGTCTGCGGTACACCCTGGACAGGGTGCCAATCCATTGCAGGGCGCACACACACACACATACTGTACACCCATTCACACACTACAGACAATTTAGGAACGCCAATTAACCTAACCTGCATGTCTTTGGACTGTGGGAGGAAACCGGAGTACCCGGAGAAACCCACCAAGCACGGGGAGAACATGCAAACTCCATGCACACAGAGATGGGAATCGAACTCAGACCCTGGAGTTGCAAGCCGACAGTGCTAACCACTACACCACCGTGCCGCCTCCATTGAATTATCATTGAATCTAAATTTTTTTTTTTTCTTCGAACAACTAATTCACAATTGGCTCATTATTAAGTCTTTATTGATCCATCATCGATATGTTATTCAAATTTTTTATCTTGAGTCACCAAACTTTTATCTTTTTTTTCACAGTTGACTCATCATTAATTCACGATTGGTGGTTTATTGAATCTCTGTTGATTGAACTAATTCATAAATGATAGATTGCCCGATCTATAATGAATTCTTGATTGCATCTCGGTCGATTCCCTTCTGACTCACCACTGATTGCTCATTGAATCTCTATTGACTCAGCCGTGCTTCACCACTGAATCATTATTGACTCTTGCCTCATGTGATGAGCCTAAGAAAGTGTGTAACAGCTTTAGTTGTTGTTCCCTCACACATGCTCTCTCTGCAGTGCATACAGTACATTGAAGCAGTATACGTTGTCCATAAGACGAGCCTGATCTGACGCCCGTGGACTGCTCACTCCGTCTCTCGAAGCCCACGGAGACACAGCGCCCTTTGCTCTTTTTGTGTCTCCTGTGTGTGTGTGAGTCCTGTTGTTGCTATAGCAGAGCCTTTGCCAATATAGATCTGGCAGAATAGATGGAGACAGGTGGAGGTCTGCTGAGTGTACAGCGATGTCACTGATGCTCCGAGTGCACTGTATGTGTGTGTCTATGTGTGTGTGTGAGGACCAGTTACCGTAAGGTAGAGAGATCTCTTACCACTCTGTTGTCATGGTCTCTGTATTTGTAGATGCCAAACACACAGAGGAGTGGTAGCTGGGATTGGATTTGTTTATGCGTGTGTGTTTGCGGGACATCTCGTGTGTTTGCGTGCTCAGCGGTGAGACAGCATTTTCCTACATGGCGTTTTACGGGTGAGCGTCGACGCTGCACGCGTCTCTTTACTGTCAGGGATGAACCATGTCCGAAAGCGCCTGCTGAATGTTGTGTAGTGTGAGCAGGTCACGATCTGATCTACAGAGCATTCATTTACATTACATTTACGTTATATTACATTACTTACATTTAGGCATTTGGCAGATGCCCAATCCAGAGTGACTCACAAAAGTCAGCATCGGACAGTCAGTGTTACCGTGCTGCTGTCACTGTCATGTGTGTCATGTGATGTGATGTGGTCGCTCTGCAATCTGATTTACATGGTATAGGCCTGGCATTCGTTTATCACTAGTTTCTTCGTTCTTTCTTATTTTCTTTCTTTACTATAATTCCTTTTATCTTTCTTGGTATCCTTCCTTCTTTCCTTTCTTCCTTAATTCCTTTTTAAAAATTCTTTTTCTTTCTTTCTTTCTTTCTTTCTTTCTTTCTTTCTTTCTTTCTTTCTTTCTTTCTTTCTTTCTTTCTTTCTTTCTTTCTTTCTTTCTTTCTTTCAACTCCCCTAATCTTTCTTAGTATTGTTCCTTCCTTCTCATACTTGTAGCTCTTTCTTTCTTTGCTTTAATTACTATTTCTTTTTCAGTATCCTTTCTTTGTTCCTTTGTTCCTTCTCTTCCTAGTGTCTTTTCCCTTCTTTCTTTCTTTCTTTCTTTCTTTGATATAATTCCTTTTTTGTTTCTTAGTATCCTTCCTTTTTTCCTTTTTTCCTGATGTCTTTTTCTTTTTTCTTTCTTTCTTTCTTTTTCTTTTTTTGATATAATTCCTTTTTTGTTTCTCTTCCTAGTGTCTTTTTTCTTTCTCTCCTTTTTTCTTTCTCTGCCTTAATTACTTTTTTATTCTTAGTATCCTTCCTTCATTCCTTTTTTCCTTTTTTCTTTCTAGTGTATGTTTTTACCTTTCTCTACGTCTTTCTTTCGCTCTATTTCCTTTCTTTCTTTTTTGATATAGTTCCTTTTTTCTTGGTATCCTTCCTTCTTCCTTCTCTTCTTAGTGTCTTTTTTTCTTTCTCTACTTTTTTCTTTCTTTGCTTTAATTACCTTTTATGTCTTAGTATCATTCCTTTTCTTCCCAGTAGCCCTTTCTTTCTGTTTCTTTCTACGCTTTAATTCCTTTTTTTTCTTTCTTCTTTCCATAATTCATTCCCTCCCTTATTCTCTACTTTTCTCTAATGCTATATTTAGTTAAACACAGTTTGGTTGTGAAATAATAACCAGTAAAGCACACAAGTGTCTGACCTTCATCACCCCTCACTGCACTGAACCATCGCCGTACTCACACTATGCTACTGTAGGAGCACTCTCTCTCTCTCTCTCTCTCTCTCTCTCTCTCTCTCTGGTGTTAGTGAAGGAGCTTCTCAGAGACTGGAGCACAACCTTCACCCCGACCTTCACCCCGACCTTCACCCCGACCTTCACCCCGACCTTCACCCCGACCTTCACCCTGACCTTCACCCTGACCTTCACCCTGACCTTCCTGTCCCGGGTTTCTCTATTGTGAGCTCTGGAATCCCATTTCCCTCTATGTCCTGCTTTAACACTGAAGCCTTGTCTCCATGTCCCTGTCCATCCGTCCGTCCAGCCAGCATCGCGGGAAATACGTATGAAAACAGCTAAAAAGCTTAGTGGTGTAACTAATGCCTCAGAACGCCTGAGTCGAGTCGAGTCAGTCAGCGGTTTCTCGAGCAGGATGCACACTGCTGCTCAAGAATCTGGATGTTGAAGGGAGCGTTGTAGCTTTAAGGATGGCTTGTGTAGCGCTTGATAAACTCTAATTTATGAAAAAAAAAACTTTTAAAACTAAGTATGTTTCCGTGACACACCATTGAATAATTTTTTAAGCAGTTTGTAAAAAAAGTAAACGTTTATAGTATGTCATAACACAGCTGGAATCCGCCTAGAGCGTCTTTACCCAGACTGCATCACAGCCTCCAACATACAGTACGATTCCCAAACTTGTGATGTGCACGCTTACGTCTTTTCTGGCAGAAAATTTTCACAAATTCAATAAATTGATAATTTTATTGATAGTGCACAAAAACATAAAATTAAACACAAGTATTTTTACATAATAAAAAAATTGACAGCCATTAGCATTTACATCATGACGGGAAAAGGAAAAGAAATGATGTATGTTTTAGCCATTTTCTTAAAAAAACAATATCATCACCGTAATGCTTGGAGTTTTCTTTAAAGGTCATATAATTTTTACAACTTCACTCACCAGAAATCTCATCACAAGTCCCGGTTTGATTCAAACGTTCCTCATAATATATCTCATAAATGTTACTCAATGTTTTATTATCATTTAAGTAATAATATAAAAATGTTTATAACTTTTTTTGTCAAGATATACAGATATACAGTATATATATATATATATATATATATAT